>JAODUO010001412.1:0-65000 GCA_025642075.2 Ridgeia piscesae | reverse complement strand
CAGAATCCGAATAAATTCGTAACCATCTGCGAATGCTTTACTAGGTGTGAAGCATTATTGACCTGTCCCAACGGAGATACAGTTGCAGGACGTTGGTCAGCCATAAGAGGCTTCATTTGGTTTGGGTCATTCTTGGGCGTGGTGCAGTTGGAAGTTTGATCAACCTCAATTCATGTGCAGTTTGGTTTTGTGGTCAGCCTAGTGGAGCTAAACCATTATAATTATGAACAACTGTTTAACACGTATAAAAAATGACGCAAGAAAAAAGTTGACAATTATAAACGAAGTTTTACGAAGATCAAACAAAAAAGATCACTACCTTAACATATTAAGAACGGATATAATAACTGATAATGTCAACATTGCAAATTACCTTTTTTTATCAAAACATAGGTAAGGATATTGCAAACAAAATAAAAAACAATACAAATAAAAATGATCATAGTTATTATTTAAAAATTCTGAAATTAATTTCCAATTCCAAGAAATTAATGAAGGACCAATACCCAAAATAATTGATAATTGTCCTGCTAAAATTAATACTGGCTGCGACGGTATTACATTAAAACAGTTAAAAAACATTAACAGTATATTCCCTTAAAACCCTTACCATTACTTATTAATCAAATATTAAACAGTGGGAGAAGTAATTGTTATTTTTTTAAATGAAGAAACAAAAAAATGATATCTCTGCTATCAGTAATCTCAAAGGTCACTGAATAAGTTACGTCAATCAGATATAATCGTGTTTTGCTAAACACCAATATATTTTTAGATGTTTCAAAAGCATATGATACTTAAACCATTCAATGTTATTAAACAAACTACATTTGTATGGGATGGATGATGCTGCCGTAAAATTAAGGGAAAGTTTGATAAGTTATGCCAAAAAAGATTATTTTACAGAATTTCAAAATAACGTGCTCTTTGCCAAACTGTTATTTATGTGGACAGTTACAACAATCAATGTACTATTTTATAGTGTTTTATTTTAGATACCTCCGTAAATCGTACATATGCTAAGTACTATTATCTAACTATGATATCTTAATAATTTGCTAGCTTCTAAGATAATTTAATGTGCTAATTATGTTTGTTGTTGTCGAGATTTTTGATATTTATTACCTGTAATGTCGTTGTGTTACAAAAAAATTCGTCCAGTGACAGTCTCCATGACCCATATTTAGTTTGGTCTACAGCAGTAATTCATCATTACTTATAATTACTTTTCTGCTATTTCTTTTTTTGTAAACACGTGTATGCAATTGTCATTTTGTGCACCGCTTCACTAATACAATACTATTTAATAATGTGTGTTGTAGATTATTTGTTGAATATTGTATTATGTATATTGTTCGGTGTCAGTAAACAATTCCGATTCCGATAACACATTTTGCTTTCACATTGCTGACAATCGTGTCGTTTAATGTGTTTATGTTATATATTTTTGATTAGTAATACATTATAATATCTCCAACAGAAAGACTGTCGTATTGTTATTCGGATTACACCTTTACCACCACAAATGATTCTAATCGATGCTCTTCCTTACATTCTTACGAGCTTATCAACTTCGTTTTACTCTTTAAAATAACATTTAGGGAACCACACTGAAATACTCACGCACGCACGCACGCACGCACGCTCGCACGCACGCACGCACTCACACACACACACACACACACACACACACACACATTGGCCTTGCTTTTTATTATAAACTGTAGCTTCTCAACTCAATATTTATTTCCAGCATATGTAGGTTTCTGACCGGGAAAGTATGCGCCTTGAGAAGATGTCTTTGTGGCTTTAAAATCATCAATATGCAAATATTTTTAGAACAGTTGGTTAAGTAGACAGGTAAAGAAAGAGATTGATGACATATCCTATATAATGTTATCGGTGGCAAGTATTATTGTAGTTTCTGTCCTATTTCTGCACTGGCAGGGCAGAAATACCTTAAGCCTGACAGAAAACCAACCCTGCCCATAAGCTCCTCTATTTTTCAGATTTGTCAGTTTTAATGTCATCAGTGTGCAAACATTTTAGAAATGGTTATGTAGACAGGTACAGAAGGAGACTTACAAAGTATTCTATAACAAATGACAAGTGTTCCTATTCATGGTATGCTTTTTCTATTGTTGCACATTTTCAGCACTGGCAGTGATCACAACTGTATGGCCTATTTCTGTCAAGCAGAAAACCAACCGTGTGAAATGAAAGTCTTATTGAGTATTGACAATTATATATGGCTACTGGCACACAATTAGTTATCCAGCTAGAAGAATGTGTTGTGCCACATGCGAGTACAACAGTTAGGGCTATGCAAGGTGAAAATTATGCACGGAAACTAGTAAACTATTTATACATAGCGTTAGTGTATATATGTGTGTGTATGTTTGTGTGTGTGTCTGCACGCGCGCGCACCCGCACATGCGCCCGTGTGTTGAACATTGATGTTGTTTGGAATGAATTTTTGTCTTCCATCTGTCTACCATATCAAATTCAAGAATGAAAGCAGAAGAATAATGGGACTTGGCAGATTACTCAGCCCAAACACCTTTTTACCAACATATATAGCCAATGTTCTGGGCTTCATCATCTTATCTGTTTTTCTTTTGGCAACATAACCACGTCTGATTGATGTTCTGGAAACAGAGTGTTAGAACAACTGAAAATTTTTTGTTTATTTTAACTCATGTCATCTCTGATGTTACATACTTTATTTTCGAACGATTTAAATATTTGTCTCACTATTTCATTTATTTCTTTTAAGCTTTTCAACAAATATGTTTCGCATTAATGTGTACGTCACGTGTTACACAACACTCTAAGCATCAAGATAATCTATGATCGCGAACTCGCTTATTAAGCCACAATATATTCTTTGCTACGACTCAAAGAGTGACTTTCCGATGGTGATCTCAGAGTGAGACTAATGTTCCATCATCAAAAGATCGTGTAGTGGATGTGTGCTATGTTGCAAATTAATTGACTTACACATCATTAATCACCAGTCCTGAATTTTACACTATATGGTTGTGTCTCTATTCATCTCGTGTGTATAACTAAAGACACTCCCAATTAGGTGGCAATGGTGAACAGACTAGACAGTTACTCATTGATACGTTAATTCACCAAAATACGTCTTGAAATATAATGTTTAAACATACAGCGACTGTGTGATACAGTGCTGGTACACTGCCATATATTGCGCACTGAATAACTGTTTTAGTAGTTACTTAATTAGTCTTCATTGGTATATTCTACTGGAGTACACAAGAGACTGTAGTCGTTTCTTTCTGCATCAGGAGCTGCTGACCTCGGTCGTGGAACTCTGCTTGTTGCTCAACGCGGAATGATACACGTGATGGAAAAGACGCCGACGGGGAGATATGAGATAACAAGACAACTCATCAGTACAAGTAACGGCAAGTAGCAGTACACAATAACTATAACTGCGATATAAGTTGATGTACATTGGGAAACTACTATATGGAGCTATATAACTGGTAGTCCGATAGAACACGACTACTGTAAACTCCCGTCGGGCCATCGGACCAGTGCCAGTACAATTATTGTAGCTATAATGTAAAATTGTGTGAATGCAGGACTGGTCATTACTTTTTGTAGTCAAATTGGAGTTATCTATGTCCTCTCCACATAGCCAAGGGATCATAATGCAGTTGAAATCAATCAAATGTATGATATTTCATACTAGATTTGTTCAGAATATTAATTTTATGTGTGTGTCACTTTCAATTGATAACATACTACAGTATCACAATTTTAAACATAAGTACATGAGCATCAAAATCAACTCAGCTTAAATCAATAATTCTAACATACAAGGTTACCATCTACTGCATGCCACTTACTGCCATATTTGCTAAACACCACCTGACATATCATATGTATGCCGATGACACCCAACTCTACGTCAATTTCCCACGTGACCAGCCTTGTAGCGCAGACACTGCTACCCGCCAAATCGAACAATGCACCATATACATCAAGCGTTGGATGACGAGCCATCAACTACTGCTGAATGAGACGAAGACCGAAAGGATTGTTTTCTACGCCCCTAACGCTAAAGTCCCACCTGGAATTACGGGAGTCGACGTGTGTGGATGTCGCATAACGCCTCAACCGACCGTAAGAGACATCGGCATTTTTCTCGACAGCGGGATGGACATGACGATGCAAGTTACGCGTACATGTCAGGCGGCTTACTTCCAACTGCATAACATCGCCAAGATACGCCACTGCCTGACCATTGCTGCATGCAAAACTATCGTTCACGGTCTAGTGACATCGAAGCTAGACTACGGTAAAGCTGTGTTATTTGGCATAAATGGGCGATTGCTGCAGAAACTACAACGAGTGCAGAACTCGGCGGCGCGTGTGATTACGCAACCACTTCCACATCACCACCTGTGTTAATAGCGCTTCACTGGCTGCCCGTTCCATGGCGCATAACCTATAAGATAATGGTGTTGATCTTCCGAGCGATGAAGACCCTAACGCCGGAATACATCGCTGACATGATCGTGGAATACACGACGAGTCGCCACCTTCGCTCAGCCGGAAGCCGTCTCCTGAGAGTTCCACGCCACAATCTAGAACATTATGACCGGCGTGGTTTTTCTGTGACGGCGCCGCGCGTGTGACATATAGACTCATTTGAACTTTTTAAGTCGAATTTAGAGAAACATCTTTTTAAGGCCGCATTTATAAATTACTTGTAGGTTTTTTTTGTCACAATGAATCTATTTTAACCGTAATTATAGTTTCCCAAACTATTTTCGTGTATTGTTTTAATATCTTATTAATATATATATATATATATATATATATATATATATATATATATATATATATATATATATATATATATATATATATATATATATATAACGAAAATCGTACGACATCGCCAACTCCTCGTCTTCCTCTTTTTCTTGTCGTCAGCACATAAACGACATAATAAAGAACGTTAGCTACATTTCGAAGCGTTCATTGTGCCGTCTTCTTCGGCAAAAAAACGCGATCTGCCAACTGCTCCTCCTCCTCCTCCGCTTCCTCGTAGTCAGAATCAATTACCGTTACTTCGGATATTCCCTCTACTGTTTTCGCTGCCGCGATGTCTCCAAGTTTGGACACAACGTCGGCAGCATATGCCGCAATAACCGCTGAACACGAAGTAGCACTTGTAGCGGCAACTGCGCCAGCGCCAGCGGCTGCAACGCCTAAGCTAACTCCCACACCGATAAGTACTTTCGTCGTAACAGACATCCTCTCTACATCATGCTTTCGTTCGCAGTTTGTTCCATTCCATTTAGACGAGCATAAACATGTGTACGAAGTGTCGTTCCATTTACAAGTACCACCATTGTCGCACGGATTGCTCCTGCATGGATCAATAGTGTCGCAATGTGTACCAGTTGAATTAGCTTGGCAAGAACATTCATAAGACCTTATATTCTCAGTATTCCTAACCAGATGACACGTTCCTCCGTTACTACATGGACTGCTCGTACATGGGTTAAGAATTCCATAGACCTCCACTTCGCACAACGATAACCTTTTATTATATGCCTCATAAACAGTTACGATAATAAGTGTATAGGTAATTTTCACTGTGTTTCCTATGGCATTATCATGACACCACATATTCACTCACGCAAAGTCGTGGTATCTATTGTCCACTGTAGTAATATTACGTGCAGTAAAGCTCCTAAATGTACCCTCCACCAAGGAGTATACTCTTGTTTGGTAAGGGAGCAAGAACTGTTCTCATAATATAACCACCCGTCAACAGCATAGGAAGCTCCAAACCGTGGTGCACGTTTTGTCGATTGGGATGCGTTCTTTCCTGTTGTCCAATCCAATTTTACAAATCGTGCTCGTGCAAGTCCCGATCCGTCCAGAGCTGGTCCCTGTGCACCATAGCGAGTAGCCTCGGTTACCCAGGCTCAGTGAGGTGGCAGCACTTTTAAACCCCTCAACTCTGCCTGAGAAACAAATGCTCTGCATTTGTACCCCAGATTACGGTAGAGTCGCTGATTGGCTCTCGGGCGAATTATGAAATAAACATTAAAATAACGATATATTTTACAAGATAATGATATCCTATGAAAAGTATTCAACATTCAACGTACATTAACACACAAATAAGTATAAATTCAAATTTACAGTTGTTTAAGAATTACGGCAGGATTAACCGGTATCCGTGAGGGGGGTAGCATATAAATTAAATAAGGATACCTTTTTATCAAATAATGTTATATTATAAAAACTATACAAAACTAAACTTATATTAATATAAAATAAATAGAATTACAAATTTACAGTTGTTTATAAAAATAGAAATTACGGTAGGATTAACCAGTATCCGTGAGGTGGCAGCATTGTTTAGATCATGGCAGGATCACCAGACTGTCTTCTCGGCGTAGCTACGCAGCCGACCGACAGTCGGTTTAGCGAGACTATTCCATCCGAAATGCATTGTTGGTAATTTTAGCTCGTCAAACATTGGTTGTGCCGCCATTGTCCCGCGGTAAAAGGCTTGAGGTTTGTGTGGGTCTCGCAATATATGGCTGTATCACAAACTGGGTATATAACAATACGAAATTCTGATTCGAACTTCACGGCACATAATCCATGTTTGTGAATCCGTCATTAAAGGGCGTCGCAACTTATTTTTCCGTATTGATGCCATTCCATTTGACATAAATATTCGAATTGAAATCAACTCATGACGTCATGCGACAGCCGCCAATTTTGACAGTGAATGATGGTAACATCCAAGCCAGTGTGGGTAAGTGTGGCTTTATGTGATTGATACCTGTTGATATAATTAGAGATGCACAGTTACAGCAGTGACACGTTGGTTAATAAAATCGTATTCTCTGTCGACATTACCAGTCCCGGTAAAGCAGGCTTGGCGATGCCCGAACTTAAGTAGGGAGGTCAGACCGATTTGCCGCCCCTTCTGACAACATGGGGAGAGGGGTCCGGGTTTAGTGGCCGTAGTTTATTATCACGCAATATACCTGTTTGTTTATAATTGTTCTCATGTTGTAATGTCAGTCCATGATAATGTGCTGATAGCTGCTTTTTTGGTGGTTCCTGAGAGCGGTTAATGATTTTTTCGTATCGGTGTCGTATTTTGGTTTTCATTGTTTATGCCTGCGGCCACGTTGGATTACGCTGACAGGCCCCATCTTTCAAAATTATTTGCGAGATTATGTTAATGAGTACGGCCCATTTTGAAAAGTTATAAATAAAGAAGAAATATAAATGAATGTGATCGTACAAATGTCATGGTAATCCGTCGATAAAAAGTTGTAATAATTAGTCAGTTGAAATCCAGCCAGCACAATTAGAGCGGGCCGAGGGCGGCTTGAGTGCGACAAAACTATCGCAATTGCCTGCGGGCCGCAAGATATTTGTCCGCTGGCTCGTGCTCGGACCAAAGGCGGCTCATGCTCTGCTGCCAATGGTGTGTCGATGGTTAACCGTTTATATGCCTTCTATAACAATGGTTAGCCGCTCGTAGGCCAACTGTGTCTAATGTTGCTAAATGTGGCTATTTATGTATCATGTATGCATATTATCTGTATTCAGTGCACTCTAGAACATGTGAACCCAATCCCGTAAGGTGCCAAGACAGTAGAACTTCTAAATAGAGTATTTCCTTGGGTCTGTGGAGGTTTGTCATATCGGGAGTGCACTGTAAACAAACATATTTTATGCAAAAAAACAATTCAAGTCCAATTTGTTTATTTACACATGTCAAATATATGACATTTTAATTATTAATAAATAAACGAATAAGTACAGGTTTGTATATATAATACTGTCTGGTTTTATAAATAAATTTTACGTTTTAATAATTAACTGTCATGCATTGTCACATAATTTGACGTAAACAACTTCAATAATATATATTATATATATATATATATATATATATATATATATATATATATATATATATATATATATATATATAATAAGAACATAATTTAAAAATAAATGTAAACCTGCGCACTGTGTCCATATTTTCCTGTGACACGTAAAAATTCCACTATTTGGTGAAGAAATTGCTCAACATATGTCATAAAGCAAAAGCATTCGGGAATCTCCTCTCTGTTTTGACCACTTCTTTCTTTCTGGCAGAATCTGGAATGTTATTATAAGAAGATACAAAGCATAGAATCCTACATAGAATTACATTAATTAATTACATTAACTAAAATTACTTACTACAATAATTAAACATTGTCCAAATTATAGAGTTTAAAGATGCTAAAGAATCCCTTTTCATTATAATTTGGGACATGAAAGCCTTCCTTTTTTATGTCAAAGAGTCCTTTTCCTGAAAACCTACACCACATAAATAATTACGTTTTGTCTAATTTCTTATCAGTTTTTTTCTGTAGCCTAAATAAATACCTAGAAAACTGTGAGGATATATGATGACAGAAAGTGCATGAATGTGTAAGTATTTCATCCATAACGTACTTGCAGTTCCTCACACACCCACATTATCACTCACAAAAATTCAACACACACACGCATACCCACATGCTTACACACACGTGTGCGCACGCGCACGCGCACGCGCACGCGCACGCGCACGCGCACGCGCACGCGCACGCGCACGCGCACGCGCACGCGCACGCGCACGCGCACGCACACGCACACGCACACGCACACGCACACGCACACGCACACGCACACGCACACGCACACGCACACGCACACGCACACGCACACGCACACGCACACGCACGCACACGCACACGCACACGCACACGCACACGCACACGCACACGCACACGCACACGCACACGCACACGCACACACGCACACGCACACGCACACGCACACGCACACGCACGCACACGCACACGCACACGCACACGCACACGCACACGCACACGCACACGCACACGCACACGCACACGCACACGCACACGCACACGCACACGCACACGCACACGCACACGCACACGCACACGCACACGCACACGCACACGCACACGCACACGCACACGCACACGCACACGCACACACACACTTTTTGCTAACTAATAGTAACACTAAAATACTGCCACTAACTGTCACCCACCGGCGGTAATGTCACGGTAAGCTTCCGATTAACAGGCTTAAATTACTGGGGCCTTTTCAAATAGGTTTTACGACCTTTTGCGATGTATCTGTGTTCGGAATGTCATTTCCGGTACAAAGAAGTAAGATAGTATTTCTTAAATTGTGATTTAGATAAATATTTGGCCGTCAAGTCAACGTAAATAAGTCGCTGTCAGAGGGCATGAACAGCCAGTGCACCCAGATGCATCACGACCGCAAAGGCTATGTCATATGATTTGTGAATAGTATTATTATGTCCCCAAACCTAATAAGTAGCCTTACTACATCATCAATTGTTATTCTGTATAATGAAGATTTATTTAATTTAAGCTTAAATTAAAAAGAAATTGCTAATCTGATTTTATTTCATCTTCGCAATGCACACGCAATACATGTTTACCAAGATTTAACAAGATTGCCACCTAGAGATTCAATTCTAGATGGCAGGTGGGCTAGGAAGCCATTTGGCTTATCGAGAGTCCAACATATCTATCTAAGTATACCCCGCCCGTCTTAGGTATATGTCGATTTTATTTTTAAACATATTAACACTACTACCATCTACACAATCAGCTGATAATCTGTTCCATTCATTTACTGTTCTTTGTGAAAATGAAAATTTTCTAATATCTAGTCTACACTGCTTCTTTGCTAATGTAACTCCATGTCCTCCAGTCCTTCTCTTCCTTGACTGTGAAAAAAATATTTCTGTCAATATTTTCATACCCATTAAATATTTTAAACACCTCAATCTGATCTCCTCTCAATCTTCTGGTTTCTAGTGTTGTTAAACCACATTCTTTTAGACGCATTTCATAACTAATATTCCTGAGTTTTTGGTATCATTTTGGTTGCTCTCCTTTGTACTCTTTCTAGCATATCAATATCCTTCTTGCGATATGGCCTCCATGCTTGTATACAATATACTAAGTGAGGCCTGACTATTGTTTTATACAGCGGTATTATTAGTTATTTTTCTTTGTACTCTATATTTCGCCTAATTAATCCAAGAATTTGGTTTCCCTTCGCTGCTGCAATTCCACACTGCTCTGATACCTTCATGTCAGCACTAATAGTTAACCCTAAGTCCTTTTCCTCTAAGGTAGTATTTAGTACAGTACCACCCATTGTATATTGTGCGTCTTCATTCCCATGTCCTGTGTGGAGGCACTTACACTTTCCAAAATTAAACAGCATTTGCCTCTTCTCAGACCATTCTATCAACTTATTAAGATCATCTTGTAAATGTTGTCTATCTGCATCACTTTTAATTTTCCTAAACACTTTTGTGTCGCCGCAAACTTCAACACCTTGCTTCTTATGTCATCATCCAAATCATTGATATATATTAAGAATAAAATAGGTCCCAGTACTGATCCCTGCGGTACTCCACTCAAAACCGCTTTCCAGTTTGAAACCTCCCCATCAACTACTACTCTTTGTCTTCTATCAATAAGCCATTTTTCTATCCAGTTGATCATACTATTTCCTATGCCATGGGCCTTTAGTTTAAGTAGTAGTCTTTGGTGTGGCACTTTGTCAAAGGCTTTATAAAAATCTAAGTAGATTATATCTACTGGTGATCCCTCATCTACCCACTTTGTGACATCTTCCAAAAAACATAACATATTTGTTAAGCATGACCTCGCTTTTAAAAACCCATGTTGAGATGGGTTTATCAATTTATTTTTAACAAGAAAATCAACCAGGTGATCTTTAATTAGTCTTTCTAATAGTTCGCAAATCACCGATGTTAAACTCACTGGTCTATAGTTCTCTGACTTGTTTCTAGAACCTTTTTTTAAATAATGGTATAATGTTTGCTTCTTTCCATTCTAACGGAACTATTCCCTCCTCTGATGACAAATTGAACACTGTTGCAAGCGGTATGCTGATTTGTTCTACAATTTCCAATAGTAATTTGGGAGGAATCCCATCCACTCCAGGTGATTTATTATCCTTCATATCTCTAATTTTCATAGCAATCCATTATTGGGGATACAATTAGTTGTCCTAAATAGTCAAACTCTCTCCCTTCGAACTTAGTCTCAATTACTGGTAATATACTAATATCTTCCCAGGTAAACACCTAACTAAAGTAGTCATTTAGGTTTTCTGCCATTAAGAATCCCTCTGTTATTATGTTTCCATCACTACCTTCTAGAGGACCGACCTTATCCTGAACTTTTTGTTTACTTCGAACATACGCATAAAAACTCTTGCTGTCATGTTTTATATTAAAAGCAATTTTGTTTTCGTAGCTTCTCTTTGAATTTCCAATTTCAGCTGTAGTCTTCTTCACTTCCAGTACGCCTATATCTCTACCACATCATTTGCTTGTACTTGATTTTTCTAATGCCTTCCTTCGATAAGTGTTTCTTCTTTGACCATTTCCCCTGTTTTTTCAAGGGGACAAATTTGTCAACGATGCAGTCAATTTCACTCTTTAAAATATTCCAGAAATCTGTTGCTGTCTTATTCTTCAGTGGGTTATTCCAGTCTATCTTTGCTAAATATTCCCTCATGTCTATATATCTTTCTTTGTGAAATTCTTTCCTGTACCTTATTTTTCTATTCCGTTCTCCCTTTCTTTGATGATAAAATGTATCTGGTTGTGATCACTGGCTAACATATATTGACATAATAAACAAATTCTTTCTGTGAGCTCAATACTAAGTTGCTTCTAACACATGTTGAGAAAGGAAACTATCTTGTACTAAATTTAAAAAGTTTTGATCCTCTCTCCTGGTACTCTGCAGAGATGTCCACTGTATATGCCCATGGTTAAAATCTCCCATAATAATACAGTCCCGTTTACTCACTTCTTTGATAGCGTTATGTATTTTTTCATTTTCTTCTATGCTTATGTTTGGACTCCGATACACTAACTCAACAGTTAATGTTGAGTTTCCTGTAACTATGTTACACCAGACAGCTTCTTCACATTCTTCTTCTTTTTCTAATTTTATTGTATTAGCCTGAATGGATTCTTTAATATATAAAATAACTCCGCCTCCCCTTCTTCCTAATCTATCTTTCCTAAACATTACATATCCTATCATTCCTAATTCGGCTTCTGATATATCGGGGGTGACCCAAGATTCAGTTATACCTATTATGTGAGGGTCAATATCTTCTACCATAATGTTTAGTTCATTACTTTTGTTTACTATGCTTCTTGCATTTAAACAAACACATTTATAACCAAATTCCGTGGGCTTTCCAGGCTGTTCTTTGCTGATTTCTTTTTGCTATCTTTATCTATGCCTCTAGTATTTGGCTTCTCTGTGTATCCCCCCTGCGAAACTAGTTTAAAAAGTTGCAACCTGTTCCATTGTCCATCGATCGGAGAACACTGCTGCGCCCTTTCCGCTTAGATGCAGGCCATCTCTCATATACATGTCTTCTTTCTAAAACAAAATATCCCCACAAATCTACAAATCCAACTTCCTCACATATCTGCTCTACTAGTGCATTAATTGCCATCCTCTTGCAGATTCTATATGATGCTCCCCTTCCCCTCATCACTGGCAAGATTCCTGAGAGTATGATCTGTTCAACTCTTGTCTTCTTCAGTGTATTTACCAACTCTCTGTATCTCTTTACTATCCTGGTTGTTCCATCCCTGTCGGCATTGTTCGTCCCTACATGTAGTAATATAGACCCCCCTTGGCCATGCCCCAATACGTTCTCTACCCGTTCAGTCACATGCTCTTTCATGCTCTATCCTAGCCCCCGGAAGACAAACAACAACGTCTTCTCCTTTGCTTAATGTCCTGTCCGTCTTTCGCAAAATGGAGTCTCCCATAAATACCCTTTCTGTTCTCAATGCCCCCTCGATCACTGCTTCAGAGTAGCTCCTCCGTTTTGCATCTCCCTGGTTGCTGTCTTTCCCCCTGCCACTTTCTCTATTTTTCCTTTCTTTCCTGTCTCTTTTCTTCCTGTCATCGTCCTTGTTATTGACTTCCGTTTTGTCACATCTACTCTCACTTCCTTTCTTACATTCGTCTTTCCTCCTGTCGCATCTACTTCTCTCATCTCCTGTCCCCTTGTCCCTCCCTCCTTCTCTACTGTCATTTTCTCCCCTGTCACCTTCCTGCATGTCATGTTTCCTGTTGTTCTTTCTCCATTTGTTTTCCTTGCAATCACCCTCCCTCCACTCTCCATCCCCTTCACAATATCCGTTAGCCTAGCTAACTCTGCTGTCAGACAGTCCACTTTCCGACACCCTAAACATTGGAACGTAATCCCTTCGTCCGTTGTATCTGACCACGTTTTTCCGCACCCCGATACGGCAAAATCCACCAAGCTGTGGCAGTGGTTACACACCAAGTGCCTCCTTGCCTTCACTTGCCGCTTGCATGGTGCCATATTACGATTTGTCAAAATCAACTCTTAGTTTATACCAACTTAATCTTTAGAAAGACTGTTTGTTTATTGTGTACAGCAACTGCAGCACACTTTATGTTATAAACAACTTACGTTGGACACTACCTATATAAACAAACAAGGGTTTCCTACTAAAATACTTGTTTATTTTTAATAACAATGATACCTATTCACAGTATTATTTTACATATGTTGTTGTTACGCTTATTGCTTTATCTCTTATATACTATATCAAATAAAGAGATTTGCTCAATCTTGTTTACAATTTGTCGAAGCCTAGATTACCCTAATCAAATATGTTCAAAAATACTGTTAACTAACAAACTTTAACCAAAACTACTACTCATTATATGTCTAGTACAACTTTATGAATAACCTTAACATAAGAATAATACTTATCAATCAATATTTCCGCTTGTTTTTTCAAATTGTATACACCACCAAATTCAAACCTCTACATCCGCCAATTTTCCCGCGGCAGTATTCGCACCCTGTGATTGTGACATCGGCTTGCTTACGTCGAAGGGACGGCATAAAATTGGTCTAAAACATAATTAAAATTAATATATATATATATATATATATATATATATATATATATATATATATATATATATATATATATATATATGTCTTTTTACCGGAAGTAATGTATAATGGATTCCATACATATACACATCAAAAACGTTAGTAAAACCCGTTTTGAAAGGCCTTAATACTTTAGGCCAGTTTACTGGAAGACCTGACCTTCACCTTGGCGTTGAAATAAAAAATCAAATGAATCCTTGACATAGACTATGTGTAGACAGCCCCAGTTAACATAAATGCAGAAAATAAACACATCTGGCACTCATCCAGCACTACATGGTCACTCGGTAGTGTTGAAGAACTTCTCGTGTCTTTTAATGAGCACAACAGACAACACACCTAATCCAAACTGTCAGTTTCAAAAATGGCAGTATAGGGTAAACTCGCAGTAAATAGAAGAATGTCAAGGAATACCATTAATATTGTCAATACAATGTTGTGAATCAATGCATATTTCTTGCTGAGTTGTTTTATGGGTTACTCATATTTTCTATTGTTTCAGTACTAATGATGCACCATAAACAAAACTTCCAATACTAGCCAATGAGGCCTAGAATTTATTAATCACATAGACATAATGTTAAATATCACTATCCCACGCAGGAAACTTCCGCTGAGTGGTGGTGATTTCCACCCGCGAAGCAAGGGAAACTTGAGATGGGTGCATCATGTACTAGCATCCTTAGACCGAGAGCGGAGAGTGATAAAATGGTTATAAACCCTGTCCCGCAAACGCACCATCACACCTGCGACAAACTATCGGCCTGGAGTCGGCAGCCGCTTGTACGAGTCTTGCGGACTTTTGCCATATGTGGGCTAAGCGTGGCCCGATAATAATTGCTGCATGGGAACGGCCTGTGTTTAACGATGTTTTGTGACTATTTATTTGTGGACATTCGGCATGATTCATAAGCAAAAGTGTAAAGAATTGTGTGGAAGATAATATGATTACAGTGATGGCTTACTAATTGATAGCACAAATGTGCACACAGTCCGTTTATGAAGCACCTGTCTCAAAATATATCGCCATTTTGCCTTGTTCCCCGTTCGCGCGTTGCATTGTGGTATACAAAGCACTCTGACATCCATGTGATCGATAGCGGATGTCTGATTAATACTATTATTGATAGTTAGCAAGTACTTATGCTTGCATATGTAAGTGTGTAAACTAACTAATTATTGTCGTGTTTAATGTAGCTAATTTATATTAGTTTGTTTATTGGTATTATTGTATTATTTTCCTTTTTTAGCATACCGTTCGTACTTGTGGGTGTTGGTTTGGCTACACTAAATTTACTAATTCTTAAATTTGATGTCGTTACTGGGAGTGGGGTATTATATGATGACAGTTTTACATAAATTAGTATTTAATTTTGAGAATATATGTAATTTGCACAACATTGTTGAACAATTATGATACATTATATATTAATTGAATTTCAAAATTACGTATGTATTGGCGTTTATCATTGTTTACAACAAAATCAGTATAATTGGAAAAAAGTAATCTTGTGATTTAGGTAGAAAATAAAATAGGAGAATGTTCAGAAATTGTTTTTATAACTAAAATTGCAGTTTCGTTAATATTTAATATTTGTACTTGAAGCATTTTAATTAATTACTATTATAAGAAGAAGAAATTACAGCAATTATATCGATTAAATCTGTTAAACAATTGTCGGGAAATGTTTTTTAATTTGAAATTTCATAAAATTGCAGTGTCCTTATTATTTCATCTACATACACGAAACAAGCACAGTTGCACTTCAATTAGTGATCATGTGCCAGGGAAAAAACTAAATATGTGTGGTTTATAAGCAAAATTGCATATATTAACAAATGTCATGAAATAAAAAAGTAAACATCTGTAGTTTGCTTAATATTTCACTTAAATACATGAAACAACTACCATTAAACTTCTTATAATGATTACTACCAGGGAACATTTCATTAAATATTTTTTTCAAAAGAAAAAGTTTAATTCGACCACCCTAACTTAAGCGCAAAGCTAGGGGCATGGCCAAGGTTTTTGACATAGCACAGGCAAAGCAAAGGCCCAAATATGTTTTCATTGTGTACTGGCTGGGGCACAATTTTTCAATAAGACGAATTAATTCCTGTTACACCGATTATATCATTTGTTTGTAAATAGAGTGTTAGAACGGTTGTCTGCGTGAAGATCTTAGTAAACAGGCGGATTCAAAATAGCGCATCGACGCTTAAACCACGCCCCATGGTTAACTTAAAGGGAACCAAAAGGGAAATATTAAGTGCTATGCACGTGAAAGCTAATACAAACAACCATTCAGAACGGTAATCACATTTTTAACGTCAGTGGTTTATTAGTAAAATAATTCCAAAGTGGATAATTTTACTGAAATCATCGGCTTCATAGAGGCGTCCATGATGCGCCTCTTCATGTTGTCTGACCGTGGTCTGACCACTCAGCACGCAGAACCGGCCTTAAAGTCACGTGTCCGATTGCGTGCGTCAATGCTATCGACGTTGTAAACACAATGTTGTAAGATACGCGAACTTCGAAGAAGGACATCCGTTCGAAGAACGTAGCTTCGAATAGGATGTTTCTCACCGTATATACTGGGTCAAGATCCGCAGAAACGTCGGCGACGTCGAGTTTTCAAGTATGGAGCTGTGCAAACGATATTAGCGCGATATTTAATCACCAACGATAGCCGTCGAAACGGGTTACCGGTCGAATCCTTCCGTCGCCGTAGCCAAGTCATCAAAGCGCGCAAGAAGGTTAGTAAATATTATTAAGTCTTCTGTATCTAAATTATTTGAATATTGTACCATTAGACACATTGCGATGTATGTCGAGATGACTTATGTACATACTGATATTGTTCGTAAACGTCCACCACAGTTAACGTTCTAGAAGGTATGTACACGGGATCATGGAGCCGCTAACTAGGTCCAAGCGAGTTATGCCGTCCGATATTGTTATTCATTATTATTTGTTTTATTTTATCCTACTTTGAATGGTATATATCACGTTTGCATGAACATAGGCATAAAAATAAGGTAAAGCTGCATGTCAATAACACACACAAAACAGCTGAATGCAAGCCAGATCATAGACGTCATAGTCAATCCGCATGAACTCGTGATATCAAAGGCACTTTGATATCACTCGCTAAATAACTATTAGCTATGATGAGACATAACTTATGTACTGTAAAAAAATCACTTTGCAAATTTGCAATATTATTGCCTTTATTGGTAGTTTCTTGAAATATTGGGAACACACTGAGCAGACAAGAAGAAACATTAACAGACTAGCATAATATACTAGATGGAACATGGACTTGTAGATATCCCACAAGATCACTCTATCCAATACAACACTAGATCTTCGGGTAAACACTCGGTAAACATTTGGAATCAGTTTCTTCTCCACCACAATGAGTGGAATTCTCTGCTCAACCATTGTGTCGTGCAAATCACTAATGTAATTCCAAAAAATTAATCCAATGGTTTAGCAAGTAAGTCAGATGATCCACCATGCACATTAGCGTGATGTCTCAATATGACATTTTGCCAGTTAACAATATACCAGAGATGGAGTGAGTACAATACAAACGTACTCGAGTACGAGTACGATTACTTTGAACATGCATGAGTACGAGTACTCAGAAAACAAATGTACTCGAGTACGAGTACGAGTACTTTACAATATACTCGAGTACGATTACTTTACAATGTAATCATGATTACTTTCATGATTACTTTAATGAATATCCTGTTTCTAACATAAAGGCGACTTTCATGGAATCCCTAGGTGTCATTCTTGTTCTGTTGTTGTGTCACTAATGTTCTAACTGATTACTGCTATACACTATCCAGGTGTTATTATTCATAATTAGATGACTTTCTCAGGTATTGGATGAATCATTTAACGCTGGATTAATAACTTAATTTATGGTTTCTGAATCAAATACAAATATGAGGCATTTACAAATTTCAAATTCACATGATCAAATACATTACAATAACAACACTTCAAAACCAGGGGGGCATATTCAAAAGAGTATCCAATTCAAATATGTAGTATATCAGATGGGTCCAGATATGGGGTCAAATACATTTGTATTTGAAAGTATTTAAATACTGTTTTAAGTATTTGTATTTGATGTTTAGGAATTAAAAGTATTTGTATTTAAATACTTTCCTAAAGTATTTGACTTTTTTCAAATATTTTTTCAAATACATTGTCAGTATCAACATTTCTTTTTCACTGTCACATGTAATGCCTGCCAAACTGATTACCTTAATGCACTGCAACTTCACCCAACATTGCTAATTACTGATGAAGACACTTAACAGCAGGCTCCCCCCATGGACCTGCAGTGACCACAACTTGTGATTGCTCAGAGCCAGAGGATAGATTAATACTTAACAGTGACCATAGGTCAATATCCCCTCTTGTTCTTTAGTCATGCTTCAATTTGGCACCAGTTTATTCTGGTTTCCTGGCTGACTTTGAAGATGAGCCTTCCTCACAACATTAGCAATGATTAGCAGTGTCTCTTCTGAGGGCAACATAGGCATTCTATTATTATGGGCCTCCTGGCTTAACATACAAACAATATATTTTGGCCTTTACGTCTTTCAGTCAGATGTCACTGTGATGCAGTTAGCAATAACAATACTCCCTAGCACTGGTCTGCCTGTCGTCATATGAGCAAAACACTAATTATGCCTATAAACTAGATGTCTCAATATGTGTTGCTTTTCTTATATTTACATATAAATTTCAATGTATTTGACACCATGTTTGGATGGGACAAACACAGAATAGTTGTGGATTTAGACAGGTTTACAGTTTGCACTTAATTAAACATAATACTAGACAGGGATTTAGCAGCTAACCGCCCAGACCCAGTCAGGATTCTGGATGTTGGAAACATGACCAGTCATTCACACCATACTGACAGAGCAAACAGTACAGGTGGGGCTGTGGCCTGGCTTCTAAAATTACAAAGCAAGATGTTAGGGGATGCTTATCTCCTGCAGTGCTTCCCAGGGACTGTCATAATATAACTTGTACTTTGTACTAAACAGGAGGGTGAGGTGATGTGGCTTCTCTGGGAAGAAATATTTATTTAACTGAAATGCTCAACAGTAATAGAAAATTAATACCTTGATTGTTATTGCTTTTATTAGATTACTTCTAATATTTCCATTTTATCTGTCTAATATATTTGCTTGCAACTGTTCATATGAAAAATATGTAATCGTGAGAAGAAATCGTGAGTACGATTACTTTGGTAATGTACTCGAGTACGAGTACGATTACTTTCCTTCGTACTCAAGTACGAGTACTCAAAAAGTACTCGTACTCGAGAACAAGTACACGAGTACGAGTACGATTACTCCATCTCTGCAATATACATTGTCATAGATATTCCTGTTCGTTTAATATTTTGAGGTGCCAACATTTGTGTTTATTGGATAATATAAATTAAAGCACTTAATATAAGATACAACATGACACAAACAATGTAGCGATAAATGCTATTGTCATTTTGTGAGAGGAATGTCATAGTGGAGTGAAATGTTTGTAAGACGCAGTATTATTTTACCAATTATGTATTCAATACCACATTTACCAACATTAGGAAATTGCATGACTGAGCACTGTCAACTCTAGTGCATAAACACTAAATGATCATGTAATCAGTTATCAAACCTTAGTTTATGTAATATGTATCACCACACAAACATATACACATCTCTATTCAATGAAGACAGCAGCTGGAGCAGCATCACCATCTATCTATCTGTGCAATAATAAAGGCAACTCAGTATCTGGTACTCCTGTCTGCTGTCAAATTAAGATCTTAGTGAGTGTATGTCATCTGCCAGAAAACTTCTGTACTCTATCCATGACCCGTTCCATCCTTACATCTTTTTTATTTAGCCCTCCAGAATTATGCTCCAAACTTTCCCTTTAAATATACCACGCCTATTAAAAGAACAATCAATATTGACACCACATAGTTAGATAATTAATCTTTCCCCTATATGGCTATAGTTCGATCTACTGGTGTGTTCTATTTATATCTATGATTGACACACATCTGTTTCATAGCCGAACAGGTCATGCTATATCAATAATACAAAAGCATGCCACAGTCGCTACTGTTAATATAATAATGTCCAGTATTTGAAAAACAACAATTAATCTGCATTTTTGTCACAGTTGTGGACAATTTGGAAATTGATTCCTGAAAACAGTTTTAAGCTAGGGCGAAGGACCGAGCCTGTCACTCTGTGTGGGTGTCAGGCTGACATAAATCGCAGAGCCATGCCCATGACCCCATATGATATTTGTTTCAAATTGGGAAACCTCACGTTGTGTATAACATATCCGACACTACACCACTGATTTGGAGAATAATACACGGCATGGCTGTGACTAAGAAGAAACTCGCCGAATCCCGGGATCGAATGCGAGGCCATCAAAATACCTGTCAGTGTTTCGAAGTTTCAGCGAGTTTCGACCACTTGTCAATGTCGCCTCGGCTTGTTACTCGCCTCTGCATTTCGGCTTCCGGCGGGTCTTCTTTACCAGCGCGTTCAGTTCTATCTTGAAAATGTTGGCCCTTATCGTTGCAACCGAAATTCAGCTATTTCTGAACGAAAATCATGTTCGCTTCCCACGCCGGGTTACACGAAGCGGATGTAAACATCGCGACGCGCCACCTGGCGATTATTTTAACGGAATTCTAAATACAGATTTTCCCAATCTGTCGCTCAGTGCGCCAAACATTCGCTACGTCACACATCAGTCAAAATGGCGCGACTTACGAAATTTGATAGAAAAGGTGTTCAGATTTTGTTTTTATATGATATAAAATATATTGATATTATTGTCATTTCAGAGTTTTGTCATTTTAGGTTTATGTGAATGTTGCTAATAATAGGCGTTTTAACACTTGCATCATATGTTGTAGTTATGCTAACATAAACGTTACTATTCTGTACGAATATTGTAATTAAATCCCTTTTATTGGAATTGCGTTGTATTTCATGTTCTGTTGACTGTTTGTGTTTAAGATTGGTGTGTTTCAAGCAAATCAAGATATTTAGATAGATTATTTCTAACTGTAGAGTCCAGAAGCCGTAGAAAGTAGCACACACTGAATTGCTGAATTGTGGGAAGTAACATTTCACCTACATTCAAGCCTATGTGATTTATCAATGTCGGCGTTGCATTTATTTCTCTTTCTACAGTTTTACAGTAGCCATAAAGCAACAAACCTAAATGTAGTATCCACTACTATCAACATGTCAGGAATGACGAGGACTGATCCTACTGGCAATATATTACTGATACGGGTTTTTTGTTTAGAACGTCTGGTAAAAAAACAATGGACAATGTATCGAAAATTCAGTTCGGGTTTGCAGTTGCCATCATACAAAGTGATTCACACTTACATTAATATATTATATTAATGTAAGTGTGAATCACTTTGTATGATGGCAACTGCAAACCCGAACTGAATTTTCGAAACATTGTCTACTGTTTTTTTACCAGACGTTCTAAAACAATAAACGTATCAGTAATATATTGGTATATTGCATACGTATAGTAATTATATTATATTTTCTATACGTTTGTAATATACCAATGTGATGTCCATTCATTTACCTACTAATTACGGCAAAACAATAGTAAATAGTGCTAAATTATACACCATCACCAACCAAATATATACCCCACCCCTAAGACATGGTATCGCGCAATTGTGACGTGACGCAACTCGGAGTGGATTTCATTAATTGTATAATGTTCACGTTTTTTAATAACCACCTTTCAATTAAGAGTGCTAGTGCATTATCTAGAACTGATTAATTATGCCATGTTTGTTAAGACAATGCATGATAAAATCTTTATTCGAAATAACACATGAAGGTGTTACTTAAACTCATCTTAAACATTGTCACTAAGTCATCTCTGTCAT
Organism: Ridgeia piscesae; assembly: GCA_025642075.2. Lineage (NCBI taxonomy): Eukaryota > Metazoa > Annelida > Polychaeta > Sabellida > Siboglinidae > Ridgeia > Ridgeia piscesae. The sequence continues at coordinate 42,876 of JAODUO010001412.1, read as the reverse complement.
TCTCGTCAGACCTATTGTTTTCAACACGATTGTCAATAGACATTACTCGTCAACATTTCATCTTTCCCTTCGTTTTTGGAAGCTACATAACGAGACACTTGGAATTTAGCGCAGGAACAGTTACGTGTGCACTTGCTGGCAACACGCAACTCTTATGCGATTATGTAAGTTATGATAATGGTGACACCATCATGCTTACTGGTTCCAAAAGTGCGACACCCATCTTCAAACCGAAAGTGGTAGCAGGGGATGTCGTTGGAACCACGACATAGGCATGGTTTTTGTGCAGTGGTGGCCAAAAGGGATCTCATCAGATGTTGAAATTGGCTGGTGATGTTCTCATGGCCATGGGCTTTCGCAGAAGTCTCTCTTGGTACTGGTTGAATGTTTCACCTTCAAGAAACGGATGGTGCTGAATGAAACGCTTTGTATCCACCACCAGAACAGCAGATTTGTCTCTCTTGGTACTGGTTGAATGTTTCACCTTCAAGAAACGGATGGTGCTGAATGAAGCGCTTTGTATCCACCACCAGAACAGCAGATTTGTCTCTCTTGGTACTGGTTGAATGTTTCACCTTCAAGAAACGGATGGTGCTAAATGAAACGCTTTGTATCCACCACCAGAACAGCAGATTTGTCTCTCTTGGTACTGGTTGAATGTTTCACCTTCAAGAAACGGATGGTGCTGAATGAAACGCTTTGTATCCACCACCAGAACAGCACATTTGTCAGATTACGGTAAATTGTCCTCCATTTTCAACTGAGTCACATTCAGCATAGCTGTCAACCATCCTGCCTCACAGCTATGACACATCGATCCATTTAACTCAAACGAAGCTTGCGGTACCTGAGGGCATTCATATTCTCCGATGATTTACTTTTCTCAAGATTGATTTATTCCCAAACAGCTTTCAGTCGAAAAAGGCGTATCAGCATGACAACTTCATTTATCTCCTGTCACCACTGCTTCTGCGGGACAGTCAGTTGTCTAGAATGCAGTAGGTCTAGTTTTGCAAAATTTATGTCTCCCTCGAAGTTTCCTAAAACGTAGGGGACATTATTCCTGGTGATAATAATATATAAAGATGTGGTAGAACCCACATATCTGAAAAATTTCAAATTATTATATAAGGATTGTGCGCTACGTCTACAGCAGATACATACTGTAGATGGTTTTAAAGTAAAAGGTTACATACAATAGCTGCTTTGCGTGGAATACTTACGTCACGAAAAAAAGTAATTCTGAATCGCAATAAAGAACTCCACTGTCAAAAAACTTGCGTTTTATCTACGCCGCCTGTAAACAACCATTCGTCGCTTCGATAGCATTTAAATGACACGAATTTGTGACCTGGCAGATGTGTTTCTGTTTTTACAATGCCACAACATGAAAATAGGCATCAACTCGATTCAATCAATTACAGCAAACCTTTCCAGTTTTATTTTATCATCGCACCCATTGATTGTTTTTCCAATGCATATACTATGCATATGCCATAGTCATAACCTAGCCCTAAGCTATGACTACGTAGGTTTAGAATATTCGTTGGATTTTGATTGGTATACTACAATTATTCTTCAGAAAATGACTTTAAGGTAACTATTTCTAAAATTATGTTTGCTTGCAACGAAGTTTTACGCATCCAGTTAATTGCATATAACAATATCTAGCAGCTATGTCATATAACGTTTGCAGCTCAAGTCCCCAACAAACAAAAACAGTATAATAGTCAGAACTGACGGCAGTAACGTGATTTCACAAGTTTATTTCAACGAGAATATTTGTGTCAAATAGCATGACACAAATAGTAACACAATCAGTTGCGACGCCCATTGGTGACGGATTCACAAATTTGAATTTGTGCCGTGAAGTTTTTTGTTTTGTTTGTATCAGATTTTCGTCTTGTCATATAGCCTGTTTGTGATATAGCCAGTTCTTGCGAGACACCCCAAAAACTCAAGCCTTTTAAACTTGCATTCTGACATCCGCCATGTTTAAAATAACAAATGTCCAATGAACCAGTATTCCCCATACATTATAATATATTGTTTTCCTCAACTACCTATCAAATTATTTTAACATAGTATGCCATTTTAAGATAAAAATGTGCAAAAGGCGGGAAAATGAACTGGCGAGCCTCGTCGATAAAAAAAATAACAGATTGCTTTAGACCTCGACGAATGGAATTCTAATGAAAACCGCTGTCAGACATGCGCAATGATACATGTAAACAAGACGTTCCCGGCATGCAGCGTTGCACAGTTTGTCTTCTGTAGACATCGTTTTCATCGTCATCTTGACTTATGTCGTATGTTTAATAGACCCAACTTTGTGTCGACAAATCGTTGCGATGTAGTTGCTTAGGCGTAAAGCCAAAATCGCAGCACACGAAATTCCGCTGCAATGTTGAAAATAGTATAGTATGTGATTATGAAGGAGGAGGTCAATGTCAACGGTCAAAGTCAAATATCAAAGTCAAAGGACAAGGTCATAGATCAAGGTCAACGATCAAGTTGCGCCCCATAGCGGATAGGTGGTGAACTACAAATTAGGTCAAAGAACAAGTGAACCCATATGACGGATATGTCTTCAGCTAATACCCCAAAAATACGTGTGTCTTATTTTAAAACTACTTTTAAAAATAATCAAGAGGCGATCCCGGGGAGCGTTTTGATTGGCTGTTGCGGAGGAAGAGAGGAAGGTAAGAAAGGGTTTGATTTGCTGCTGCGGGGGAAGGGTTTGGGGTGGTTTTGGAGGAGCATCACCTGTAATGAAATATAATTTTATCATTGCTTGAATGAAAAGGCTTCATGAGAAAGGGAATGCGTCTTTGTGGCGCGGAGCGGTGCGGGATGGAGGAAGGCTAAAGGTCAAGGTCAAAGGTAATATGTTAGGGTCAATCATCATCATCATCATCACGTTCTGCACGTAGGCCACTTGGGTCACTTTCTTTACGATCCTCGTGTAGGCCACCTTGCGCAGTGTTATTGTTTTCTATCTTTCTTATATAACTGGGCTAATGCAACTGGAGGGGAGGAAGGTAGAAGGTTATACGTTAATGTGTGTTTTTAAAACTATACGAAACAGAACTAAACGCAGCGCCTTATACAGTGTGCCCGCTCTCCTGGTAGTTAGGTCCCACGTATGCGACTAACGTACCTGGTCCTCCATATCTAGTGCGGGTGCAGCACGGTGCTTATCTATCTACCGACACTTGCTGCCACGACCAGAGCAGTCGGATGTTGTCTGTTCTCATCGAGGGATGCTGGCTCAGTGGACGACGTTGTAGGATTGCGAGTTGTTGGTACACTACGTTACGGCAAGTCATCGCTTCAGCTGAAGGTGTAGGATAAATTAATCGTCAACCTTACTGCCTCCGACTGCGCGACGTGCAAGGGCACCGCTACTGTAAGTAGACCTTCGCCGATTCAACTATAAGCAACCAGCAGTAAACAAAAAACAATGTCACACACTGTATCTGTGACGTAGATTCCATAGCTTGACATGTCTGGGCAAATTTATTAATATGGTCGTATCACTTCATGTCCAGTATGTAAGTCACATAGTTCTTAAAGGGACCCAAAAGGGAAAAGTTACATGCTATGCACGTGAAAGAGTTAATAAAAACAAACTATTTTGAACGGTAATCACATTTTTAACGTCAGTGGTTTATTAATAATAAAAAAATTGAACACCTTTTCCATCAAAGTTCGTAAGTCGCGCCATTTTGACTGATGTGTGACGTCGGCAAATGCTTGGTTCATTGAGCGGCAGAGCGGGCAACTCTGTATTTAAAATTCCGTTAAAATAATCGCCAGGTGGCGCGTCGCGATGTTTACATCCGCTTCGTGTACCCGGCGTGTGAAGCGAACATGATTTTCGTTCAGAAATAGCTGAATTTCGGTTGCAACGATAAGGGCCAACATTTTCAAGATAGAACTGAACGCGCTGGTAAACAAGACCCGCCGGAAGCCGAAATGCAGAGGCGAGTAACAAGCCGAGGCGACATTGACAAGTGGTCGAAACTCGCTGAAACTTCGAAACACTGACAGGTATTTTGATGGCCTCGCATTCGATCCCGGGATTCGGCGAGTTTCTTCTTAGTCACAGCCATGCCGTGTATTATTCTCCAAATCAGTGGTGTAGTGTCGGATATGTTATACACAACGTGAGGTTTCCCAATTTGAAACAAATATCATATGGGGTCATGGCTCTGCGATTTATGTCAGCGTGACACCCACACAGAGTGACAGGCTCGGTCCTTCGCCCTAGCTTAAAACTGTTTTCAGGAATCAATTTCCAAATTGTCCACAACTGTGACAAAAATGCAGATTAATTGTTGTTTTTCAAATACTGGACATTATTATATTAACAGTAGCGACTGTGGCATGCTTTTGTATTATTGATATAGCATGACATGTGCGGCTATGAAACAGATGTGTGTCAATCATAGATATAAATAGAACACACCAGTAGATCGAACTATAGCCATATAGGGGAAAGATTAATTATCTAACTATGTGGTGTCAATATTGATTGTTCTTTTAATAGGCGTGGTATATTTAAAGGGAAAGTTTGGAGCATAATTCTGGAGGGCTAAATAAAAAAAGAAAATCACCACCCATGTTCTTTATGAAATCGACTTCATGCTGAATAATAGTTGTTTTTTAGCTGAAATATATGTACAGTGGAATGTCTCTATTAAATATAACAATTTGAACTGGGTAAAAGTAACACAACTAGCAGAACAAATATTCTAAACTATAACATATGTGGATATATTTATGTATATTCTGCGGTGATCTTAATTGCAATGTAACTTTGTTGTCGAGGTAACCATAATAGTGGCGAGGTAACCATAATAGTAGCCGTCAGGTTCCACATTGTGCTACTAATATTTCTAATTCATGAAAAACTAATTTAAACATCTGGTTCTGTTTCAGATGTGCCATGATATATTACAAATGGCCATGGATTTTATATTCTGTGTTTGGAGCAGACAGTGCTTCCAAATGTAACCGGTTAGACAACTTTCACATGTATCTGCCAAAAAAATGTAAGTATATGTCAGAGATGGAGTAATCGTACTCGTACTCGTACTTGAGTACGAGTACTTTTTGACTACTCGTACTCGAGTACGAAGGAAAGTAATCGTACTCGTACTCGAGTACATTACCAAAGTAATCGTACTCACGATTACTTCTCACGATTACATTTTTTTCATATGAACAGTTGCAAGCAAATATATTAGACAGATAAAAATGGCAATATTAGAAGTAATCTAATAAATGTAATAATAATCAAGGTATTCATTTTCTATTACTGTTGAGCATTTCAGTTAAATAAATATTCAGTCAGATTTCCCTAATTAATACCTTCTCTTCCCAGAGAAGCAACATCTCCTCACCCTCCTGCTTAGTACAAAGTACAAGTTATATTGTGACAGTCCCTGGGAAGCACTGCAGGAGATAAGCATCCCCTAACATCTTGCTTTGTAATTTTAGAAGCCAGGCCACAGCCCCACCTGTACTGTTTGCTCTGTCAGTATGGTGTGAATGACTGGTCATATTTCCAACATCCAGAATCCTGACTGGGTCTGGGCGGTTAGCTGCTAAATCCCTGTCTATTATGTTTAATTAAGTGCAAACTGTAAACCTGTCTAAATCCACAACCATTCTGTGTTTGTCCCATCCAGACATGGGGTCAAATACATTGAAATGTATTTAAATACAAATATTCTTGAGGGATTACAAATACTTTTTAAATATAAATGTATTTAAATAGGAATACATTGAAAAGTATTTCAAATACTTGTTCATATATTTTTCAAATACTTTTCATTTTGTATTACTATGAAAGGTAAAAAGAAAAGCAACACATATTGAGACATCTAGTTTATAGGCATAATTAGTGTTTTGCTCATATGATAACAGGCAGACCAGTGCTAGGGAGTATTGTTATTGCTAACTGCATCACAGTGACAACTGACTGAAAGAGGTAAAGGCCAAAATATATTGTTTGTATGTTAAGCCAGGAGGTCCATAATAATATAACGCCTATGTTGCCCTCAGAAGAGACACTGTTAATCATTGCTACCATGTTGTGAGGAAGGCTCAACTTCAAAGTCAGCCAGGAAACCAGAATAACCTGGTGCCAAATTGAAGCCTGACTAAAGAACAAAAGGGGATATTGACCTATGGTCACTGTTAGGTCCATCCTCTGGCTCTGAGCAAACACAAGTTGTGGTCACTGCAGGGCCAGGGTGAAGCCTGCTGTTAAGTGTCTTCATCAGTAATTAGTACTGTTGGGTGAAGTTGCAGTGCATTAAGGTAATCAGTTTGGCAGTGAAAAAGAAATGTTGATACTGACAATGTATTTCAAAAAATATTTGAACAAGTCAAATACTTTAGGAAAGTATTTAAAAACAAATACTTTTAATTCCTAAACATCAAATACAAATACTTTAAAAAGTATTTAAATACTTTCAAATACAAATGTATTTGACCCCATGTCTGGACCCATCTGATATACTACTCTTTTGAATATGTTTTGAAGTGTTGTTATTGTAATGTATTTGATCATGTGTATTTGAAATTTAAAAATGCCTCCTATTTGTATTTGATTCAGAAACCATAAATTAAATTATTAATCCAGCATTAAATGATTCATCCAATACCTGAGAAAGGCGTCTAATTATTAATAATAATAACACCTGGATAGTGGATAGCAGTAATCAGTTAGAACATTAGTGACACAACAACAGAACAAGAATGACACCTAGGGATTCCATGAAAGTCGCCTTTATGTTAGAAACAGGACATTCATTAAAGTAATCATGAAAGTAATCATGCTTACATTCTAAAGTAATCGTACTCGTACTCGAGTACATTTGTTTTCTGTGTACTCGTACTCGTACTCATGCATGTTCAAAGTAATCGTACTCGTACTCGAGTACATTTGTATTGTACTCGCTCCATCTCTGGTTTATGTTCATGTATTATAAACAGTGAAATGTGTTGCTCACAATTTATTGACAATGAAAATAACATTAGAGCAACCAGAACACCAAGCAAACTAACATGATACAACATTTATATAATACAAATGATATTTCATACAATGAAAACACCACACATTATTCTATAGTAGAAATATACCCAACAATTAATGTTTAACAGTAACTGATTTAGGATCATTCTAGAATATTTCGAGTAGCATGCCCAGTTGTCCACTATGTCAGAACTAAAAAACCGTTCCAATGATTTTATAAAAACACAACATGTATTCTACAATGATAATGGATTGAGTTACCTCCATTTTCATATGTCACCTGTCAACACAGTTCTTATATAGTGCGGTATCCAATCCTCAAACATGGGGGCAAATACATTTGTATTTGAAAATATTTAAATACTTTTTAAGTATCTGTAATTGATGTTTAGGAATAAAAAGTATTTGGATCCCTCAAGAGTATTTTTATTTAAATAAATGTCAATGTATTTGACCCAATGTCTGCTTAGCATTGTCCTTGTCAAAGTGGTTTATACTTTACTCCCTGGCAGACCTACTTAATTAAACACCATCTCATGACTGTTGGAAGCATCCAGCCAAGCTGTAATTAATTAATCAAGACGGTTTGTATACAAATATCCACCATCGTCTATAGCCAGTTACTTGTTTACACAGCTGAGTGAATTGGAGCAATGACGGGTGAACAGACTTGCCCAAGGTTCGACACAGCACCACATGGTTTCGTTCTCGTAGTTGAGAGTCTGAAGCCGAGTCCAAAGCTTTAAACCACTGCGCCACTGTACATAGTTGATATATTTATTTAGGCCTTATTTTATTTCAGGTGTCCAAGTCGGCCATATACAGAGAGTTTTACCTGGTGGATCCATGGCAGGCTTGGTCGAAGGGTACAGAGAGTCATACCAGTGTATACCAGCCATAAGATGGAACTTCCGTGCTCTCAGCGGAGAACAAGATATGGGATAACACTCAGCACTTGTTGACTGCTGCCCTTACAAATTATCAGTTGATTTGTAAATAAGCAGTTGGATTGACACAAGCAGATCTTGTTTCATTAGCTTGGGCATATCTGTCCCAAGGACTGCAATTCCGACATGGACAGTCATTGTGGGCAGCGGCCAGGCCAGAGTTCTGACAAAGATGTAATTCACCATTCTCTCTTTCTGTCTGCCATGGGCTGGTGGATCTGCAGGTAAACATACAGCTGTAGTGTCTTCTGCAGCTCCAATTGCTTGCGTCCTGAACAGAAAACAGCCATGTTGTCAGGGTTCGCTAGGACTTGGCCGGACGTTCTTGCTAGAGCCATGGTTCCATCCCTATAAATAAACAGGACATGCCGTAGTGCTAAATATTGACTGTTTGAATTTACTATGTTTTTATATGAAAAAAGATCATTCAATCTGCGCCAAATAAGCAGCATATATGTTACAGTGTAATAGTGAACAGTGTCCTTTACTTTGGTGCAGTGTGTTGGAAATGGCAATATCAACAACCAGGACAGGATTAGGCTAGATACATTTATCAAGAAAGCAAATGGGACTGTAAGGATGGAACGGGTCATGGATAGAGTACAGAAGTTTTCTGGCAGATGACATACACTCACTAAGATCTTAATTTGACAGCTGACAGATACTGAGTTGCCTTTATTATTGCACAGATAGATAGATGGTGATGCTGCTCCAGCTGCTGTCTTCACTGAATAGAGATGTGTGTATGTTTGTGTGGTGATACATATTACATAAACTAAGGTTTGATAACTGATTACATGATCACTTAGTGTTTATGCACTAGAGTTGACAGTGCTCAGCCATGCAATTTCCTAATGTTGGTAAACGTGGTATTGAATACATAATTGGTAAAATAATACTGCGTCTTACAAACATTTCACTCCAGTCCAGAGATGGAGTAATAGTACTCGTGTACTTGTACTCGTACTCGAGTACAAAGTACTTTTTGAGTACTCGTACTCGAGTACGAAGGAAAGTAATCGTACTCGTACTCGAGTACATAATAATAACAATAATAATAACTTTATTTTGACACCATCAAATCCGGGACGGCTGTCCCGTTCACGGGTGTGTACATACATGTAAATTTGCGTATACTGATTAAAATAATGGTGACAGTAATAATGATAATAATATAAAGTAATGAGACACTATGATAAAAAACCGTGTAAAATTGGCTATGTATAAATTATATAATTCTTTAAAAAATGAATATTAAACATAGACATTACAGACAAAACATTAGAACCCGCTATACTGCACTGATAGTAATAAAAATAAATAAGATAAATAATATATGTATACATCGTAATAATAAATTAGCTAAAATATAATGTTCGTTGTGTGAAACTAGTTATGTGGAAAATAAAAGTGTCTTTAATTGCTTCTTGAACTGTGTAATGTTGCTGTTTTCACGTATGTTCCTTGGAAGTTTGTTCCACAGAGTGGGTCCTGCACAGGCAAATGCACGGCGGCCGAAACGTTCCAGGTTGACTCTGGGCACCTCTAGCAGTAACCCGCCTGCAGAGCGCAGCGAACGGGGAGGTGTGTGGCGGCGTAGCAGTGCCGCAAGATACTCCGGCGTGCCATTGTATATGGCCCTGTGCACAAGTACAAGTAGTTTAAAATCGATTCGCTTTCTGACAGGCAACCAGTGTAACTGCCGCAGTATTGTTGTCATGGACTGCCGGTCGCCCCGCCGAATTTGCCTGACAATTCGTGCCGCAGACCGCTGGACCATTTCCAGACGGTGCATGTGACGATCACTTATGCCGTGTAATATTGCGTTGCCGTAGTCGAGTCGCGAAGTAATAATTATTATTACCAAAGTAATCGTACTCACGATTACTTTTTACGATTACATTTTTTTCATATGAACAGTTGCAAGCAAATAATATTTGCTTGTCTAATATATTATATTAGACAGATAAAAATGGCAATATTAGAAGTAATCTAATAAATGTAATAATAATCAAGGTATTCATTTTCTATTACTGTTGAGCATTTCAGTTAAATAAATATTCAGTCAGATTTCTCTAATTAATACCTTCTCTTCCCAGAGAAGCAACATCTCCTGTATGTATGTAAATGTATTTAAATAGAAATATTCTTGAGGGATTACAAATACTTTTTAAATATAAATGTATTTAAATATGAATACATTGAAAAGTATTTCAAATACTTGTTCATATATTTTTCAAATACTTTTCATTTTGTATTACTATGTAGGTAAAAGAAAAGCAACACATATTGAGACATCTAGTTTATAGGCATAATTACTGTTTTGCTCATATGATGACAGGCACACCAGTGCTAGAGAGTATTGTTATTGCTAACTGCATCACAGTGACAACTGATTGAAAGAGGTAAAGGCCAAAATATATTGTTTGTATGTTACGCCAGGAGGTCCATAATAATATGATGCCTATGTTGCCCTCAGAAGAGACACTGCTAATCATTGCTAATGTTGTGAGGAAGGCTCAACTTCAAAGTCAGCCAGGAAACCAGAATAAACTGGTGCCAATTTGAAGCCTGACTAAAGAACAAAAGGGGATATTGACCTATGGTCACTGTTAGGTATTAATCCATCCTCTGGCTCTGAGCAATCACAAGTTGTGGTCACTGCAGGGCCATGGGGGAAGCCTGCTGTTAAGTGTCTTCATCAGTAATTAGCAATGTTGGGTGAAGTTGCAGTGCATTAAGGTAATCAGTTTGGCAGGCATTACATGTGACCATGAAAAAGAAATGTTGATACTGACAATGTATTTGAAAAAATATTTGAAAAAGTCAAATACTTTAGGAAAGTATTTAAATACAAATACTTTTAATTCCTAAACATCAAATACAAATACTTAAAACAGTATTTAAATACTTTCAAATACAAATGTATTTGACCCCATGTCTGGACCCATCTGATATACTACATATTTCAATTGGATAATCTTTTGAATATGCCCCCCTGGTTTTGAAGTGTTGTTATTATAATGTATTTGATGATGTGTATTTGAAATTTGTAAATGCCTCATATTTGTATTTGATTCAGAAACCATAAATTAAGTTATTAATCCAGCGTTAAATGATTCATCCAATACCTGAGAAAGTCGTCTAATTATTAATAATAATAACACCTGGATAGTGAATAGCAGTAATAAGTTAGAACATTAGTGACACAACAACAGAACAAGAATGACACCTAGGGATTCCATGAAAGTCGCCTTTATGTTAGAAACAGGATATTCATTAAAGTAATCATGAAAGTAATCATGCTTACATTGTAAAGTAATCGTACTCGTACTCGAGTATATTGTAAAGTAATCGTACTCGTACTCGAGTACATTTGTTTTCTAAGTACTCGTACTCATGCATGTTCAAAGTAATCGTACTCGTACTCGAGTACATTTGTATTGTACTCACTCCATCTCTGGTATATTGTTAATTGGCAAAATGTCATATTGAGACATCACGCTAATGTGCATGGTGGATCATCTGACTTACTTGCTAAACCATTGGATAATTTTTTTTTTGAATTACATTAGTGATTTGCACGACACAATGGTTGAGGGTAGAGAATTCCACTCATTGTGGTGGAGAAGAAACTGGTTCCAAATGTTTACCGAGTGTTTACCCGAAGATCTAGTGTTGTATTGGATAGAGTGATCTTGTGGGATATCTACAAGTCCACGTTCCATCTAGTATATTATGCTAGTCTGTTAATATTTCTTCTTGTTTGCTCAGTGTGTCCCCAATATTTCAAGAAACTACCAATAAAGGCAATAATATTGCAAATTTGCAAAGTGATTTTTTTACAGTACATAAGTTATGTCTCATCATAGCTAATTATTCATCATTTACTGTAAGCCTGTAACATGTCCTAGTATCAATGTTGTATGAGTATCTGAACTGATACAGCACACAGAATTTGTAATTTGTTCTCTCACTGAACAAATAACATGAATGATTGAAAACAACATTCGCAATGCTATTTTTTATGTTTGAATAATATGTTTACTGAAAAATATAGCAGTCATGTTGGCACTTTCAGAGCGGTCAACCTGAAAATAGGAACTGCATGCGTAGCTACGAAACTCGAAAGGCAGTACTTTTGAAGTTATTTAGCGAGTGATATCAAAGTGCCTATATTATCGTTCATGCGGATTGACTACGACGTCTACTATCTGGCTTGCATTCAGCTGTTTTTTTGTGTTATTGACATGTAGCATTACCTTATTTTTATGCCTCTGTTCATGCAAACGTGATATATACCATTCAAAGTAGGATAAAATAAAACAAATAATAATGAATAACAATATCGGACGGCCTAACTCGCTTGGACCTAGTTAGCGGCTCCATGATCCCGTGTACATACCTTCTAGAACGTTAACTGTGGTGGACGTTTACGAACAATATCAGTATGTACATAAGTCATCTCGACAGACATCGCAATGTGTCTAATGGTACAAGATTCAAATAATTTAGATACAGAAGACTTAATAATATTTACTAACCTTCTTGCGCGCTTTGATGACTTGGCTACGGCGACGGAAGGATTCGACCGGTAACCCGTTTCGACGACTATCGTTGGTGATTAAATATCGCGCTAATATCGTTTGCACAGCTCCATACTTGAAAACTCGACGTCGCCGACGTTTCTGCGGATCTTGACCCAGTATATACGGTGAGAAACATCCTATTCGAAGCAACGTTCTTCGAACGGATGTCCTTCTTCGAAGTTCGCGTATCTTACAACATTGTGTTTACAACGGCGATAGCATTGACGCACGCAATCGGACACGTGACTTTAAGGCCGGTTCTGCGTGCTGAGTGGTCAGACCACGGTCAGACAACAGGAAGAGGCGCATCATGGACGCCTCTATGAAGTTGATGATTTCAGTAAAATTACCCACTTTGGAATTATTTTACTAATAAACCACTGACGTTAAAAATGTGATTACCGTTCAGAATGGTTGCCTTGTATTAGCTTTTTCACGTGCATAGCACTTAATATTTCCCTTTTGGTTCCCTTTAAACCAATACAAAATTGTATTTCAGGCGTCACTACCATATCCAGTATGTAGGTCACATAGGTCACGTTCTCCACGTGTGGAACTTACATATGTCGTGAGTACGCATGTGTATGCGTGTCAATGTCCTTGTGTGTCCGCGTGTGTCTGTATATATCCGCGTGTAACCGTCGGCCTTCCTCTCTCCGACTGTGGGACGTGTAAGGGCACGGCTGCAGTAAGTAGACCTTCGACGGTTCAACTATAGGTTGCCAGGCAACCAGCAGTAAATATAAAACAATGTACTAAATTGTATCTGGGACGTAGTATCACTTCATGTTCAGCATGTAGGTCACATAGGTCTTCCACAAATAGAATATTGAAGTTCACGCGTCGAAACCATGTCCAGTATGTAGGTCACATAAGTCACGTTCTCCACGTATGGAACTTACAACCAGCAGTGTCTGCGTGTGTCCGCATGTGTCCACGTGTGTCCGTGTGTGTCCGCGTGTGTCTACGTTTGTCCGCGTGTGTCCGCGTGTGTCCTAATATGTTCGGGTGTGTCTGTGTGTCCGCGTGTGGCTTAAACGATCAAAAAATGTTATTTGGACAAAAACAGCAATTTCTTTTGAAAATGCGAGACAAAACAATAAATGTTGTGTCTAACCATAGTTAGTGATTGTTTGTCGGCTAGATGGCGCTGTCGTCTAATGTAGTGTTAGGGTTATCCGCTAGATGGCGCTAGCTGTTAAAGTAGTTATGTCACAACACAAGTTTTTACTCGGTCTAACCTTAGTGAGTGGTTGATTTGTCCGCTAGGTGGCGCTGTCGTCTAATATAGTGTTATGAATATCCGCCAGAAGGGGTTAGCGCCTAGCGTGGTGAGGTTGCAACCGAATATTTTGTCACAAACCAACATTTCTCTAGATTTCATTGGAAATTTACGATAATGGCTTAGTAAAATACGAATACTAGACATGGTTATCACCTCAAAACGATAAGTTATATTATGGCTGTGATCGAAACCACCATTTCCCGCGGAAGCGAAATGGTTACAGAAGTTATGTTTTACACGTGATAGGAGCCCATTTCGACAAGTTATGATACTAATATGGTCTGAAGTGAAAACATTCCTGTTTCTATCACGTTGAGTCGCTAAATATTATGAAATTACCACGCTGACTTGAAACGAAATACGAATATTTGTCAAGGTTATGCCCTCGAAACACAAAAGGGTATGTCATGACTGTGACCGAAGCCGCCATTTTACAAGAAATTATATTATAGAAGTACTCAAACCCATTGTTTTCTATGTCGTACACCTAATTAGTAGCTGTTTTGTCCGCTAGATGGGGCTAGGGTCTAACTTAGTGTCAGAGTTCTCCGCTAGATGGCACCAGTTTTTAAAGAAGTGATGTCACTACCCAAGGTTGTTCTACATTGTTTTAGATTTGGTTAGGAAAATGGTGTGTATCGTAAGAAAAACCACCAGGGTTTTCGGGTTATGATAGAAAGTGCCCAAATTTTCCTACCGAACGATATGAAAGTACCAAGATGCCTTAGAAATAAATAGGTCAAAGTGACAAAGCGGAGAAAAGAAGTGAATGTTGGCACACCGACTTAGTAAAATGTGAACAAACTTTACAGTTATCGCATCGAAACACTAAAAGGTATTCTGTTATGGAAGTAATCCAAACCATCGTTTTATATATCAAACCCTAATTAGTGGCTGTTTTGTCCGCTAGATGGGACTAGCGTCTAACGTAGTGTCAGATTTATCCGCTAGATTGTACCAGTTTTAAAGAAATGACGATTTGGTTAGGAAAATGTTGTGTGTCGTAAAAAAAACACCAAGGTTCTCGGTTTATGATAGTAAGTGCCAAAGTCTTCGCACAGAAGATTATGAAAGTACCAAGATGTCTGAAAAATATGTCAAATTGACAAAGTCATCGCGGTATAGTACAAAATTTGCACACCGACTTAGTAAAATATGAAAAAATTGACACATCGAAACACTAAAAGGAATGTTATGACTATGACCGAAGCCGCCATGTTGGCAAAAAATATGTTATGGTCCTGATCTGATCCAACAAATTGAGCTACGGCTAAAACAGTTAAAATTGAACATTGCATATAATTTTATAAACGATAGAGCACCGAGGTATTTGTCCAATTTTATCAACATACCATGCAGGCAGCACGGCATAAATACCAGATCAAATTATCTCCCTCTCTCTCTCTCTCTCTCTCTCTCTCTCTCTCTCTTCATGTACCGTATGTTAAATCTTGTGGTCAAACCTCGTTTACACAGGTGTAATAGCATGGAACGAATTGTCACAACATATACAAACTGTCCTGAACATCAGTCAATTTAAATGTCTAGTGAAACGTTTTTTGTTCAGTTATCTTAATGATCAGGAAGCCAGCTCTTTTATTCATTTTTAATCGTAATTTATAACGTACTTTTTATTTATTATTATTTATTTGTATTATTTATTAGTATTATTTATTTTTTGGATAAATAATTACAGGATTTTATAAATGACCTGTGGTGTTTCAAGTCAGGAGATTTGTTCCCACTTTTTTCTAATTGTATTTTCAATGTTTTTTATATGCAGTCATTATTTATCACATGTTATTTATTATTGTTGTTTTAATATTGTTATATTTGTCATATTGTGTCAATGTCTGTCATGTATTTATCTGTATCTTATCTGTATATTTGTCTGTGAACACAATGGAAATAAGTGTTTGCACTTTTTTGTGTCATCCTTTTATCTAATGTACTTTGTATCTATATCTTATGTATATCTGTACAATGTTTTACATTTTATATTAAATAAATCCATCCATCCATCAACCATTTTTCCGGAAGTTGTGGTTTGCACTTGGTAGGAAGCGTCTGATTACCTTCATGACTTAGTAAAACTTAGTAAAATACGACAATGTGAAAAGGATGTCAGGGCGAAACGAAACAATATTGAGATTTTGATACAATCATGTCATAAATATAAAAACGTTATAAGTTTTCCGAAGTGAAAAAACTAGAAGATACGAAGGTACATCGCTAACTTTGTAACACTTATGAAAAGACATCTGTATTCATCTTGTTGAAATGGTAAACGATATGAAAGGACGGAATGGTAGTAGTAAAACACGAACACTTGATAAGGTTATCGCCTCAAAACACTAAAATTAGGTTATGGCTGTGGTCGAAGTGTGTCGAACCCTAATTAGTGGTTGTTTGTCAGAAAGGATTGTGCTAGAATTGACCGCTAGACGGTGCTAGCTTTCAAAGTTGTGTGGTCACAACCCAACTTTTTCTAGATTTGGTTATGAAAATGTTCTGTGACGTAAGATAAACCACCGACTTTGTCGTTTTATTAAAGAAAGCACGGCAGTTTTCAAATAGAAAGTTATGAAAGTCCCAGGTTGGTTCAGTAAAGTACGACAGTGACAAACCTGTTGCAGTGAAACGCTACAATATTCAAAATGTACTACACGTTATCTCGTTGAGTTAAACAAATATTATGTAATTACCATGCCGACTTAATAAAATAAGAAAACAAGACTAGGTTATCACGTCGAAATATAAAATAACTCGGACACACGCGGACACACGCGGACACATATGGAAACACACAGACACATACGGACAAATAAGGACACACACGGATGCACGCGAACACATACGTATATGCGCGGATACACGCGGAAACACGCGGACACATACGGACACACACGGACACATACGTACATACACGAACAAACGCGAACGCATACGGATAAAAAGGGACACACAAGGACACACTTGACACATGCGGGCACAAAGGGACACAGGCGGATACATCAGGACAAACGCGAACACATACGGATAGAGACGGACACACGCGGACACATACGGACATAGGTGGTCACACGCGGACACACAAGGAAAAACGCGGACACACGCGGATACACACGGACACACACGGACACACGCGGACACACGCGGACACACGCGGACACACGAGGAAACAGGCGGACACACGCGGACACTCATGAACACACGGGGACACACGCGGACACACGCGGACACACGCAGACACATGCGATCACACGCGGACACACACGGACAAATCCTAACACACGCGGACACAGGCGTACACACGCGGACAAACGCGGAAAAACGCAGACACACGCGAACAAACGCGGACACACGCGGAAACACGCGGACACGCACACACGTACACACGCTAACACATACGGACACACACGGACTAACATAACACATACGGGCCTACAGATACTCACGCGAACACATACGCACACACACGGACACACGCGGACACATATGGACACAAGTGGACACATCCGGACACACATAGACACACGCGGACACACGCGGATAGTCGCGGAAAAACGCGGACACACGCGTACACACACGGACACACGCGGACACTCATGCATACCCGGGGACACACGCGGACACACGCAGACACCTGCGAACACACGCGGACACACACGGACACATGCTAACACACGCGGACACAGGCGTACACACGCGGACAAACGCACATCGTACAGTCGAAGGGAGGAAGGTCGACGTTTACACACAAGCAACGGACAGGCACACGCACGCGCACACGAACGCGCACATGCACACGCACGCACACGCAGAAATTATTTAAGTTCAATACGTGGGGAACGTGACCTATGTGACCTACATACTGGACATGATAGCGACGCGTCAACTACAATTTTGTTTGGTGCAAAACATATGTGACCTACATATTGGGCATGGTAGCGACGCGTGAACTACAATTTTGTATTGGTAGAAGTTCCATGTGACCTACATACTGGACATGAAATTATACCACCATATAAATAAACGTTTCCAGACTTGTCTGGCTAGGAACACTACGTCACAAATACAATGTACTACATTGTTTTTTTATTTACTACTGGTTGCCTAGCAACCTATAGTTGATCTGGCGACAGGTCTAATTACACTAGCGGTGCCCTTAAACGTCGCACAGTCGGAGGGAGGGAGGTCGACGTGTACACACGGATACATACGGACACACGCGGACACACACGGACACATGCTAACACATACGGACACACGGACACATACGGACACACATGACATATACGGGCACACAGGGACACACGCGGATACGTAAGAACAAACGCGGACACACAGGGACACAAGAGGATATATTAGGACAAACGCGAACATATACGGACACAGAGGGACACACGTAGACACATGCGGACACACAGAATCTTATGCACACACATGGACACATGGACACATGCGTACACATACGGACACACGCGGACACACGGACACATACGAAAACATACGGACACACAAGGACACATACGGACACACACGGTCAGACACGGACACAAACGAACACTTAAGGACATACACGGACACACGCGAACACATACGGACACACACGGACACAAACGGACACACACGGACACAACCGAACACATAGGGACACCCAAGAAAACACTCGAACACATACGGACACACGCGGACACACGCGGACACACGTAGACACACGCGGACACATACGGACACACGCGGACACTCCCGGACACCACGCCAACATATAGGGACATACACGGACAAACGACGCACACACACGGACACACACGGACAAACACGCCCACATACAGAAACACACACATACGGACACATACGGGCACACATGACATATACCGGTACACAGGGACACAAGAGGATACATTCGGACAAACGTGAACATATACGGACACAGAGGGACCCACGCTGACACATACGGACACACGTAGACACATGCGGACACACGGAAACTCACGGACACTCATGGACACACGGACACATGCGTACACATACGGGCACACGGACACATGCGAGAACATACGGACACACACGGACACGCACGGTCACACACGGACACAAACGAACACACGGACACAAACGAACACATAGGGACACCCAAGAAAACGCTCGAACACATACTGGCACACGCGGACACACGCGGACACACACGGACCCACGCGGACACACGCGGACACATGCGGACACACACGGACTCACGCGAAAACACCCCAACACACGGGGACCCACACGGACACAGGCGAACACATACGGGCACAGGGACACAAACGGATACATGAGGACAAACGCGAACACACACGGACACAGGTGGACACACGCGGACACAGGCGGAAACACGAGGACAAACGCGGACACACGCGTATCTACACGATCACACACGGACACACACGGACATTTACGGACACACACGGACACAAGCGAACAAACGCAGACAGACGTGGACACAAGCGGACACAAGAGGATACACGCGGACACACGCGGACAAACGCTGAAACACGCCGACACTTACGTGCACACGTGGACACTCACGGACACATACATACACACACGGATACACATGACAGATACGGAAACACAGGGACTCAAGCGGATATATAAGGACACATGTGGACAAACGCGGACACACGCGGACACTCACGAACACACGCGGACACATGTGGGTACACACGGACAAACACGGACAAAAACGGACACATACTGACAAAAACGGACACAAACGGACAGACACGGACACATACGGGTACACAGGGACACAAGCGGATACGTAAGGACAAAAGCGAACACATACTGACACACACGGACACACGCGAACACACACGGACACACGTGGACACATGCGAGCACACGAGAACAAACGCGGACAAACGCGAACACACACGGACACAAGTGGACACACGCGAACACACGCGGACACACGCAGACACATGCGACCACACGCGGACACACACGGACACATGCTAACACACGCGGACACAAGCGTACACACGCGGACAAACGCGGAAAAACGCGGACATGCACACACGTACACACGCTAACACATTCGGACACACACGGACTAACATGACACATACGGGCCTACAGATACACACGCGAACACATACGCACACACACGGACACAGGCGGACACATATGGACACAAGTGGACACATGCGGACACACATGGACACACGCGACACACGCGGACAAACGCAGACACATGCGAACACACGCGGACACACACGGACACATGCTAACACACGCGGACACAGGCGTACACACGCGGACAAACGCACGTCGCACAGTCGAAGGGAGGAAGGTCGACGTTTACACACAAACACGGACAGGCACACGCACGCGCACAGGAACGCGCACATGCACACGCACGCTCACGCAGAAATTATTTAAATTCAATACGTGGGGAACGTGACGTATGTGACCTACATACTGGACATGATAGCGACGCGTGAACTACAATTTTGTATTGGTAGAAGAACCATTTCACCTACATACTGGACATGAAATTATACCACCATATAAATAAACGTTTACAGACTTGTCTGGCTAGGAACACTACGTCACAGATACAATGTACAACATTGTTTTTTTATTTACTACTGGTTGCCTAGCAACCTATAGTTGATCTGGCGACAGGTCTAATTACATTAGCGGTGCCCTTAAACGTCACACAGTCGGAGGGAGGGAGGTCGACGTGTACACACGGATACATACGGACACACGCGGACACACACGGACACATACTAACACATACGGACACACGGACACATACGGACACACATGACATATACGGGCACACAGGGACACACGCGGATACGTAAGAACAAACGCGGACAGATACGGACACACATGGACAAATGCGGATAAACATGGACACACGCGGAAACACGCGGAAAATGCGGACACATACGGACACACGCGGACACTCACGGACACACGCCAACACATACGGACATACACGGACACACGCGGACACACACGGACACACACAGACAAACACGGCCATATACAGAAACATACACATACGGACACATACGGGCACACAGGGACACAAGAGGATACATTCGGACAAACGCGAACATATACGGACACAGAGGGACCCACGCTGACACATTCGGACACACGTAGACACATGCGGACACAGGGAAACTCACGGACACACATGGACACACGGACACATGCGTACACATACGGACACACGCGGACACACGGACACATGCGAAAAAATACGGACACACAAGGACACATACGGACATACGCGGACAAACGGGGACATACGCGGACACTCACAAAAACACGCCAACACATACGGACATACACGGACACACGCGAACACACACGGTCACACACGGACAAACACGGCCACATACAGAAACACACACATACGGACACATACGAGCACACATAACACATACCGGAACACAGGGACACAAGAGGATACATTAGGACAAACGCGAACATATACGGACACAGAGGGACCCACGCTGACACATACGGACACAGGTAGACACATGCGGACACACGGACACTCACGGACGCTAATGGACACACGGACATATGCGTACACATACGGGGACACACAAGGACACATACGGACACACACGGACACGCACGGTCACACACGGACACAAACGACCACATAAGGACATACACGGACACACGCGAACACATAGGGACACCTAAGAAAACAATCGAACACATACGAACACACGCGGACACACGCGGACACTCGCGGACACACGCGGACACACGCGGACACACGCGGACACACGCGGACACACGCGGACACACGCGGACATACGCGGACACACGCGGACACACGGGACTCAAGCGGATACTTAAGGACACATGTGGACAAACGCGGACACACGCGGACACTCAGTAACACACGCGGACACATGTGGGTACACACGGAAAAACACGGACAAACACGGCACATACTGACACAAACGGACACAAAGCGGACACAAACGGACACACACGGACACATACGGGTACACCGGGACACAAGCGTATACATCAGGACAAAAGTGAACACATACTGACACACGTGGACATATGCGAGCACACGAGAACAAACGCGGACAAACGCGGACACACGCCGACAAAGAGGGACACTCACGGACACACGCGAACACATATGGACACACGCGGACAAACATGGACACACATGGACACAACCGAACACATAGGGACACCCAAGAAAACACTCGAACACATACGGACACACTTGGACACACTTGGACACACGCGAACACAGGCGGACACACGCGGACACACGCGAACACACGGGGACACACGCGGACACACGCGGACACACGCGGACACACGCGGACACACGCGGACACACACGGACTCACGCGAACACACCCCAACACACGGGGACACACACGGACAAACGCGAACACACACGCACACAGGTGGACACACGCGGACACACGCGGACACACGCGGAAACACGAGGACAAACACGGACACACGCGTATCCACACGGTCACACAAGGACACACACGGACATTCACGGACACACACGGACACAAGCGAACACACGCATACACAGGTGGACACAAGCGGACAAAAGGGGATACACGCGGAAACACGCGGACAAACGTGGAAACACGCGGACACATACGTGCACACGTGGACACTCACGGACACACACGGACAAACACAGGACACTTACAGGCACATACGGATACACATGACACATACGGGCACACATATGGACAAACGTGGACACACGCGGACACTCACGAACACACGCGGACACATGTGGGTACACACGGACAAACACGGACAAAAACGGACACATACTGACACAAACGGACACATACGGACACACACGGACACATACGGGTACACAGGGACACAAGCGGATACATCAGGACAAAAGTGAACACATACTGACACACACGGACACAGGCGAACACATACGGACATACGTGGACATATGCGAGCACACGAGAACAAACGCGAACACACAAGGACACAGAGAGACCCACGCTGACACATACGGACACACGTAGACACATGCGGACACACGGAAACTCACGGACACACATGGACACACGGACACATGCGTACACATACGGACACACGCGGACACACGGACACATGCGAAAACATACGGACACACAAGGACACATACGGACACACGCGGACAAACGCGGACATACGCGGACACACGCGGACACTCACAGAACACGCCAACACATACGGACATAAACGGACACACACGGATACACACGGAAAAACACGGCCACATACAGAAACACACATATACGGACACATACGGGCACACATGACACATACCGGTACACAGGGACACAAGAGGGTACATTAGGACAAACGCGAACATATACGGACACAGAGGGACCCACGCTGACACATACGGACACACATAGACACATGCGGACACACGGAAACTCACGGACACACATGGACACACGGACACATGCGTACACATACGGACACACACGGACACACGGAAAAAAAGACACGGACACATACGGACATACACGGACACGCACGGTCACACACGGACGCAAACGAACACATAAGGACATACACGGACACACGCGAACACACACGGACACACACGGACACAAACGGACACACACGGACACAACCGAACACATAGGGACACCCAAGAAAACACTCGAACACATACGGACACACGCGGACACACGCGACACACGCGGACTCACGCTAACACACCCCAACACAAGGGGACACACACGGACATTGGCGAACACATACGGGCACAGGGACCCAAACGGATACATGGACAAACGCGAACACACACGGACACAGGTGGACACACGCCGACACACGCGGACACACGCGGACAAACGCGGACACACGAGGACAAACGCGGACACACGCGTATCCACACGGTCACACACACACAAGCGAACACACGCAGACACACGTGGACACAAGCGGACACAAGGGAACAACACGCGAAACCACACGGGACACATACGGGTACACCAGGGAATACAGCGGAAACACGGACAAACAGTGAACACATACCTGACACATACGGGCACACATGGACAACGGATACAAAACACGGACAAACGCGGACACACGCGGACACAGGGCACACGGACACACGGACACATACGGACACATACTGCGACAAACGGACACACGGACACATACGAACACACACGGACACATGATCGGATACATACGGAAAAAAACACTGGACACAACGGACACAGCGAACACAAACGGACACACGGGACACACGGACACAAGGAAACACACGGGACACACGCGGAACACGGACAAAGTGACACATACGGACACACATGGACACAGCGAACACATACGGACAACGGGACAATGCACACACGGACACAACGCGAACACATAGGGACACAAGAACCACGGACACATACGGACACCGGACACATGCGGACACGAACACGGACACACGGACACACGGACACAGCGACACAACGGACACACGCGGACACACGGACACAGCGAAACACGGACACACAAGGACACATACGGACACACGCGGACAAACGCGGACATACGCGGACACACGCGGACACTCACAGGGACACACGCGGACACAACGGACTACACGCGGACACACCGGATACACGCGGAAAACACGCGCCACATACGAAACACACAATCGGACACATCGGGCACACATGACATACCGGACACAGCGGACACAAGGGACATTAGGACAAACGCGAACATATACGGACACAGGGACCCACGCTGACACATACGGACACACAAGAACATGCGGACACCGGAAACTCACGGACACACGGACACACGGACACATGCGACACATACGGACACACACGGACACGGACACACCGAAAAAAACGGACACACAAGGACACATACGGACTACACGGACACCACGGTCACACACGGACACAACGAACACATAAGGACATACAGGACACACGCGAACACACGCGGACACACACGGACACAAACGGAACACACGGACACAGACGCGGACACCGCAAGAAAACACTCGAACACATACGGACA
Source organism: Ridgeia piscesae (assembly GCA_025642075.2). Classification (NCBI taxonomy): domain Eukaryota; kingdom Metazoa; phylum Annelida; class Polychaeta; order Sabellida; family Siboglinidae; genus Ridgeia; species Ridgeia piscesae. The sequence continues at coordinate 17,931 of JAODUO010001412.1, read as the reverse complement.
CACGCGGACACACGCGACACACGCGGACTCACGCTAACACACCCCAACACACGGGGACACACACGGACATTGGCGAACACATACGGGCAAGGGACCCAAACGGATACATAAGGACAAACGCGAACACACACGGACACAGGGGGACACACGCGACACACGCGGACACACGCGGTAACACGAGGACAAACGCGGACACACGCGTATCCATACGGTCACACACGGACACACACGGACATTCATTGACACACACGGACACAAGCGAACACACGCAGACACACGTGGACACAAGCGGACACAAGGGGATACAAGCGGACACACGCGGACAAATGCGGAAACACGCGGACACATACGTGCACACGTGGACACTGACGGACACACACGGACAAACACTGACACATACAGACACACACGGATACACATGGTACATACGGGCACACAGGGACACACACGAACACACACGGATACACGTGGAGATATGCGTGTCCGCGTTTGTTTTGTTCCGTGTGTGTCTTTATGTGTTCGTTTGCGTCCGTGTGTGACCGTGCGTGTCCGTGTATGTCCGTATGTGTCCTTGTGTGTCCGTATGTTTTCGCATGTGTCCGTGTGTCCGCGTGTGTCAGTATGTGTACGCATGTGTCCGTGTGTCCATGTGTGTCCGTGAGTTTCCGTGTGTCCGCATGTGTCTACGTGTGTCCGTATGTGTCAAGCGTGGGTCTCTCTGTGTCCTTGTGTGTTCGCGTTTGTTCTCGTGTGCTCGCATATGTCCACGTATGTCCGTATGTGTTCGCCTGTGTCCATGTGTGTCAGTATGTGTTCACTTTTGTCCTGATGTATCCGCTTGTGTCCCTGTGTACCCGTATGTGTCCGTGTGTGTCCGTTTGTGTCCGTATGGTTTGTCCGTGTGTACCCACATGTGTCCGCGTGTGTTCGTGAGTGTCCGCGTGTGTCCGCGTTTGTCCATATGTGTCCTTATGTATCCGCTTGAGTCCCTGTGTGCCCGTATGTGTCATGTGTTTCCGTGTGTGTCTGTATGTGTCCGTGTTTGTCCGTGTGTGTCCGTGAGTGTCCACGTGTGCACGTTTGTGTAGCGCGTGTTTCCGCTTTTGTCCGCGTGTGTTGGGGTGTGTTCGCGTGTGTCCGCGAGTGTCCGCTTGTGTCCGCGAGTGTTTTCTTGGGTGTCCCCATGTGTTCGGTTGTGTCCATGTGTGTCCGTTTGTGTCCGTTTGTGTCCGTATGTGTTCGCGTGTGTCCGTGTATGTCCTTATGTGGTCGTTTGTGTCCGTGTGTGTCCGTTTGTGTCCTTGTGTGTCCATATGTTTTCGCATGTGTCCGTGTGTCCGCGGGTGTCCGTATGTGTACGCATATGTCCGTGTGTCCATTAGTGTTCGTGAGTTTCCGTGTGTCCGCATGTGTCTACCTGTGTCCGTATGTGTCAGCGTGGGTCCCTCTGTGTCCGTATATGTTCGCGTTTGTCCTAATGTATCCTCTTGTGTCCCTGTGTTAAGTATGTGTCATGTGTGCTCGTATGTGTCCGTATGTGTGTGTTTCTGTATGTGGCCGTGTTTGTCCGCGTGTGTCCGTGTATGTCCGTATGTGTTGGCGTGTGTCCGTGAGTGTCCGCGTGTGTCCGTATGTGTCCTTGTGTGTCCGTATGTGTCCTTGTGTGTCCGTATGTTTTCGCATGTTTCCGTGTGTCCGCGTGTGTCCGTATGTGTACGCATGTGTCCGTGTGACCATGTGTGTCCGTGGGTTTACGGGTGTTCTCATGTGTCTACGTGTGTCCGTATGTGTCAGCGTGGGTCCCTCTGTGTCCGTATATGTTCGCGTTTGTCCGAATGTATCCTCTTGTGTCCGCGTGTGTCCCTGTTTGCCCGTATGTGTCATGTTTGTCCGTATGTGTCCGTGTGTCCGTATGTGTTAGCTTGTGTCCGTGTGTGTCCGCGTGTGTCCGTATGTATCCGTGTGTACACGTCGACCTCCCTCCCTCCTGTGCTGTGCGACGTTTAAGGGCACCGCTAGTGTAATTAGACCTGTCGCCAGTTCAACTATAGGTTGCTAGTAGTAAATAAAAAAACAATGTAGTACATTGTATCTGTGACGTAGTGTTCCTAGCCTGACAAGTTTGGAAACGTTTATTCATATGGTGGTATAATTTCATGTCCAGTATGTAGGTCATATGGATCTTCTACCAATACAAATTGTAGTTCACGCGTCGCTACCATGCCCAATATGTAGGTCACATATGTTTTGCACCAATACAAAAATAACTGTAGTTCACGCGTCGCTATTATGTCCAGTATGTACATCGACGCCAACATAAATAAATAAACATTGTTTATCAAATATCAAAAAGCGGACCTACGAGCGGATGATTGCATACTGGTGATATTCCAAGTCAGTGGTTTATTAGTAAATAAATCTGAACACCTTTTCTATCAAAGTTCGTAAGTCGCGCCATTTTGACTGATGTGTGACGTAGCGAATGTTTGGCGCATTGAGCGGCAGATCGGGCAAATCTGTATTGAAAATTCCGTTAAAATAATCGCCAGGTGGCGGGTCGCGATGTTTACATCCGCTTCGTGTACCCGGCGTGTAACTGTAGGGAAGCGAACATGATTTTCGTTCAGAAATAGCTGAATTTCGGTTGCAACGATAAGGGCCAACATTTTCAAAATAGAATTGAACGCGCTGGTAAACCTGGTAAAGAAGACCCGCCGGAAGCCGAAATGCAGAGGTGAGTAACAAGCCGAGGCGACATTGACAAGTTGTCGAAACTCGCTGAAACTTCGAAACACTGCCAGGTATTTTGATGGCCTCGCATTCGATCCCGGGATTCGGCGAGTTTCTTCTTAGTCACAGCCATGCCGTGTATTATTCTCCAAATCAGTGGTGTAGTGTCGAATATGTTATACCCAACGTGAGGTTTCCCAATTTGAAACAAATATCATATGGGGTCATGGGCATGGCTCTCCGATTGATGTCAGCCTGACACCCACACAGAGTGACAGGCTCGGTCCTTCGCCCTAGCTTAAAACTGTTTTCAGGAATCAATTTCCAAATTGTCCACAACTGTGACAAAAATGCAGAACAAATAGAACACACCAGTAGATCGAACTATAACCATATAGGGGAAAGATTAATTATCTAACTATGTGGTGTCAATATTGATCGTTCTTTTAATAGGCGTGGTATATTTAAAGGGAAAGTTTAGAGCATAATTCTGGAGGGCTAAATAAAGAGAGAACATCACCACCCATGTTCTTTATGAAATCGACTTCATGCTGAATAATAGTTGTTTTTTAGCTGAAATATATGTACAGTGGAATGTCTCTATTAAATATAACAATTTGAACTGGGTAAAAGTAACACAACTAGCAGAACAAATATTCTAAACTATAACATATGTGGATATATTGATGTATATTCTGCGGTGATCTTAATTGCAATGTAACTTTGTTGTCGAGGTAACCATAATAGTGGCGAAGTAACCATAATAGTAGCCGTCAGGTTCCACATTGTGCTACTAATATTTCTAATTCATGAAAAACTAATTTAAACATCTGGTTCTGTTTCAGATGTGCCATGATATATTACAAATGGCCATGGATTTTATATTATGTGTTTGGAGCAGACAGTGCTTCCAAATGTAACCGGTTAGACAACTTTCACATGTATCTGCCAACAAAAATGTAAGTATATGTTAATGTATTATAAACAGTGAAATGTGTTGCTCACAATTTATTGACAATTATAATAACATTAGAGCAACCAGAACACCAAGCAAACTAACATGATACAACATTTATATAATACAAATGATATTTCATACAATAAAAACACCACACATTATTCTATAGTAGAAATATACCCAGCAATTAATGTTTAACAGTAACTGAATTAGGATCATTCTAGAAATTTCGAGTAGCATGCCCAGTTGTCCACTATGTCAGAACTAAAAAAACGTTCCAATGATTTTATAAAATCCACCAAGCTGTGGCAGTGGTTATACACCAAGTGCCTCCTTGCCTTCACTTGCCGCTTGCCAGGTGCCATATTACGATTTGTCAAAATCAACTCTTAGTTTAAACCAACTTTACTCACAGTTTTATCTTACATATGTAGTTGTTACTCTTATTGCTTTATCTCTTATATACTATATCAAATAAAGAGATTTGCTCAATCTTGTTTACAATTTGTCGAAGCCTAGATTACCCTATATATATATACCCACTATACTAATATGTTCAAAAATACTGTTAACTAAACAAACTTTAACCAAAACTACTACTCAATATATGTCCAGTACCACTTTATGAATAACCTTAACACAAGAATAATACTTATCAATCAATATTTCCGCTTGTTTTTTCAAATTTTATACACCACCAATTTCAAACCTCTACATCCGCCAATTTTCCCGCCAGATTGAGCCAAATTAGACACAGTTGGCCTACGAGCGACTCACCATTGGTACAGTCGGCATACAAGCGGTTAACCACTGGCAGCAGCGCATGAGGCGCCTTCGGTCCGAGCACGAGCCAGCGGACAAATATCCTGCAGCCCGCATGCGGTTGCTGAAGGAGGCCCGATAGTTTTGCCGCACTCAAGCCGCCCTCGGCCACTGTAATTGTGCTGGCTGGGTATTACTAATTACTACAACTTTTTATCGACGGATTAACATGATATTTGTACGATCAGATTCATTTGTCTTTCTTCTTTATTTCTAACTTTTAAAAATGGCCGTACTCATTAACATAATCTCGCAAATTATTTTGAAAGTTGGGGCCTGTCAGCGTGATCCAACGTGGCCGCAGGCATAAACAATGAAAACCAAAATACGACACCGATAGTAGAAAAATCATTAACCGCTCTCATGAACCATAAAACAAATCAGCTATCAGCACATAATCGTGTACTGACATTATAACAACATGAGAACAATTATAGACGAACAGGTATATTGCGTGATAATAAACTACGGCCAATAAACCCGGATCCCTCTCCCCATGTTGTCAGAAAGGGCGACAAATCGGTCTGACCGCCCGACTTAAGTTCGGGCATCGCCAAGCCTGCTTTACCGGCATTCGCTTTAGTGTCGACAGAGAATATGATTTCATTAACCAACGTGTCACTGCTGTAACTGTGCATCTCTAATTATATCAACAGGTATCAATCACATAAAGCCACACTTACCCACACTGGCTTGGATGTTACCATCATTCACTGTCAAAATTGGCGGCTGTCGCAAGACGTCATGAGTTGTTTTCAAATCGAATATATATGTCAGATGGAATGGCATCAATACGAAAAAAATTAGTTGCGACGCCCTTTAATGACGGATTCACACACATGGATTATGTGCCGTGAAGTTCGAATCAGACTTTGGTGTTGTTGTATAAAATTACGAACAGTGCATTTCGGATGGAATAGTCTCGCTTAACCAACTGTCGTCGGCTGCGTAACTACGCCGAGAAGACAGTCTGGTAATCCTGCCCGCTTTTGAATGTTATCTGCATGATCTAAACAATGCTGCCACCTCACGGATACTGGTTAATCCTACCGTAATTTATATTTTTTAAACAACTGTAAATTTGTATTTCTATTTATTTTGTGTTAATATAAGTTTAATTTTGAATAGTTTTTATAATACAGCATTATTTGATAAAAAGGTATCCTTATTTAATTTGTATGCTATCCGTCTGGGGATAAACAATGCTGCCACCTCACGGGACCGGTTAAACCTGCCGTAATTCTTAAACAACTGTAAATTTGAATGTTTACTTATTTTGTGTTAATGTAAGTTCAGTGTTGAATACTTTTCATAGGATATCATTATCTTTGTAAAAGTATATCGTTATTTTAATTTTTACTTCATAGTTGGCCTGAGAGCCAATCAGCGTCTCTACCCTTATCTGGGGTAAAGCCGCCCTGGCGGTTACAAATGCAGAGCATTAGTTTCCCAGGCAGAGTTGAGGGGCTTAACAGTGCTGCCATCTCACTGAGCCTGGCTAACCGAGGCTATTCGCTATGGTGTGCAAGGAGTAGCTCTGGACTCATCTGGACTTGCACGTGCGTGATTTGAACGAATTTGGCAGGGAAATAGAGAACATGCTGAGACTGTTAGCGAGGCATTATACTAGTGTAAAAATATGCGTACTCGAGTATATGATTATTTGAGATTAGTTCCGAATGACACTTAAATATCAACAGTATGCAATCATCCGCTCGTAGGTCCGCTTTTTGATATTTTGAACAATGTTTATTTATTTATGTTGGCGTCGATGTAATACCACACTAACGGGGGAATCCCATTATTTAAAAAAAAATTATCAAAAACCTTAAAATTAAAAATTTTAAATTAATTTAAAAACATATTTCTGAGGCACGCGCTTTATCGAAAAAAGTTTTTTGGTAAAAATTTGAGAAATTTTTTCCCCGGAAAGAAAAAGGGTTAAATGTCCTTTCAAAAATTTGCTAAGGGGGAAATTTAAATTGCAGGTACTTCCCTTTGGTATGAGGCTCTTTCACAATTTATTTTGCATATTAAAACCCACCCAATGTTAAATTATTTTGTTTAAAAATTTTCTTTTCAAAGAATAGATTATTTAAAAAAGGGCCCGGAAGACTATATAACTTTTTTTTCCCGTTTGGGTTCCCCCTTTGTGTATTAACAAGAAAAAATAATAAATTGTTCAAATTAAAAACACCTACGGGGGAATCCCAAACAAAAATTTTTAAAAGTGTCTTTCCCAAACCTTTTTAAAAAACCATTTTCTCGAAAAGAAAATTTTTAAACTAAATAATTTAACATTTCAGGGTTAAAAATTTCCCGAAAATTCTTTAAAAAGCCCTAAACCAATAAATATTTCTTAAATAGCAAACTTGTTTAATAGGTTAGTAATAAACATTTTTTTTCCAATTTCAAACCAATCTTTCTTTTTAAATGAATTTTTTTTTCGATAAGTTTGGCCGAACTCTAAAATTTTAGTAAAATTAATAAATATAATTTTAAGTAATAATTTCCTATAAAAAATTCATAATTTGATTCCCATTTAAAATTCAAATAAGAAAAATTTAGGATTTTTCACCCGTATAAATTTTTACGGGACGTTTTAAAAAATTATGACTTTTTTTAAAAAGGCTTATTATAAAACTTTCAAAAAAAACTTTTTTAAACCAAAAAATTTAGAATCATTTTCGGTTTTTTAATATTTAGGTTTTAACAAAAAAATTTTTAGTGGCCATGGTGAAGTTAGAAAATTTTGGGGAGGAAACTTTGATTCCCAATTTAAAGGGAGAAGTTGTTAACCGAGATTTCAATAAAAATTATTTTTCCCATTTATGCATATAACATTTTTTTAATTTCCGGCACAAACCTGTAAATCTCATAATGCCGTCCAATTTTTTTTGTATTATTCCTTTCCCCAAATGCTTATATATCAGAACCAACAGACTTCTTGGAAGTAATTTGGGACAGGAATTGGAAACGTGTGGAAAGGTGTTTATGAAATTGATCCGGGAAAAATAAATCATTCCATGACCGTTGGTTAAATAAATTTTCGTCAATTTTTGCGGTGCGGTACAGGTTTGAATGGAAGTCTTAGGGGGTGGTGTTTTCGGCCCTCGGGAAACATGGGAGACGTACGGATTGGCAAAGAAAACACCCAATAAACTGCGTTTAGTTCCATGTTTTTTAGGTGGTAATTATGGGAAAGTTTTTCCTTCAAAAGGTTAATTTTTTGAATCTTGAAGTTTTTGCTTTTTTTTTAACCTTGCCACTTGGTTTCGTAAAAATTTTTAAAAATTAATTATAAATTAGTTGATAACAGGGCAAAAATGGGTTTTAAAACTTTCTAGCCTCGGTTAGCCAGGCTCAGTGAGATGGCAGCACTGTTAAGCCCCTCAACTCTGCCTGGGAAACTAATGCTCTGCATTTGTAACCGCCAGGGCGGCTTTACCCCAGATAAGGGTAGAGACGCTGATTGGCTCTCAGGCCAACTATGAAGTAAAAATTAAAATAACGATATACTTTTACAAGATAATGATATCCTATGAAAAGTATTCAACACTGAACTTACATTAACACAAAAATAAGTAAACACTCAAATTTACAGTTGTTTAAGAATTACGTACGGCAGGATTAACCGGTCCCGTGAGGTGGCAGCATTGTTTATCCCCAGACGGATAGCATACAAATTAAATAAGGATACCTTTTTATCAAATAATGCTGTATTATAAAAACTATTCAAAATTAAACTTATATTAACACAAAATAAATAGAAATACAAATTTACAGTTGTTTAAAAAATATAAATTACGGTAGGATTAACCAGTATCCGTGAGGTGGCAGCATTGTTTAGATCATGCAGATAACATTCAAAAGCGGGCAGGATTACCAGACTGTCTTCTCGGCGTAGTTACGCAGCCGACGACAGTTGGTTAAGCGAGACTATTCCATCCGAAATGCACTGTTCGTAATTTTATACAACAACACCAAAGTCTGATTCGAACTTCACGGCACATAATCCATGTGTGTAAATCCGTCATTAAAGGGCGTCGCAACTTATTGTTTTCATATTGATGCCATTCCATCTGACATATATATTCGATTTGAAATCAACTCATGACGTCTTGCGACAGCCGCCAATTTTGACAGTGAATGATGGTAACATCCAGGCCAGTGTGGGTAAGTGTGGCTTTATGTGATTGATACCTGTTGATATAATTAGAGATGCACAGTTACAGCAGTGACACGTTGGTTAATGAAATCATATTCTCTGTCGACACTAAAGCGAGTGCCGGTAAAGCAGGCTTGGCGATGCCCGAACTTAAGTCGGGCGGTCAGGCCGATTTGTCGCCCTTTCTGACAACATGGGGAGAGGGATCCGGGTTTATTGGCCGTAGTTTATTATCACGCAATATACCTGTTCGTTTATAATTGTTCTCATGTTGTTATAATGTCAGTACACGATTATGTGCTGATAGCTGATTTGTTTTATGGTTCATGAGAGCGTTTAATGATTTTTCTACTATCGGTGTCGTATTTTGGTTTTCATTGTTTATGCCTGCGGCCACGTTGGATCACGCTGACAGGCCCCAACTTTCAAAATAATTTGCGAGATTATGTTAATGAGTACGGCCATTTTTAAAAGTTAGAAATAAAGAAGAAAGACAAATGAATCTGATCGTACAAATATCATGTTAATCCGTCGATAAAAAGTTGTAGTAATTAGTAATACCCAGCCAGCACAATTACAGTGGCCGAGGGCGGCTTGAGTGCGGCAAAACTATCGGGCCTCCTTCAGCAACCGCCTGCGGGCTGCAGGATTTTTGTCCGCTGGCTCGTGCTCGGACCGAAGGCGCCTCATGCGCTGCTGCCAGTGGTTAACCGCTTGTATGCCGACTGTACCAATTGTGAGCCGCTCGTAGGCCAACTGTGTCTAATTTGGCTAAATGTGGCTATTTATGTATCATGTATGCATATTATCTGTATTCTGTGCAATCCAGAAAACTTGATCCCAATCCCGTAAGGTGCCAAGACATAGTGGAACTTCTAACTATAATATTTCCTTGGGTCTGTGGAGGTTTGACATATCCCGAGTGCACTTAAAACAAACATATTTTTATGCAGAATAACAATGCAAGTCCAATTTGTTCATTTACACAAGTTAAATATACGACATTTTAATTATTAACAAATAAATAAGTACAGGTTTGTATATATAATACTGTCTGGTTTTATAAATTAATTTTACCTTTTAATAACTAATTTCCATGCATTGTCACATAATTTGACGTAAAGAACTCCAATATATATAATAAGAACACCATTTAAAATGTAAAATGTATGTCTATCCATAAGCTTGCTAAATCCAGCTACATTCTCTATCCGATGTTTTCTAACGTCATTCCCTTTTAAGGCAGTCATGAATCATTCCTGAATCTCCTCTGTGTTTTTACCACTTCTTTCTTTCTGGCAGCATCTGGAATGTATTCGTCATTCACAAACATACAACACAAACACAAAAACTAATGCCCCCACCCCCCACTTGACACACAAGTCAAGTGTGTGTGTGTGTGTGTGTGTGTGTGTGTGTGTGTGTGTGTGTGTGTGTGTGTGTGTGTGTGTGTGTTTGTGTGTGTGCATGTGTGTATGCGTGTTTGTGTTGTATGTTTGTGAATGACGAATACATTCCAGATGCTGCCAGAAAGAAAGAAGTGGTAAAAACACAGAGGAGATTCAGGAATGATTCATGACTGCCTTAAAAGGGAATGACGTTAGAAAACATCGGATAGAGAATGTAGCTGGATTTAGCAAGCTTATGGATAGACATACATTTTACATTTTAAATGGTGTTCTTATTATATATATTGGAGTTCTTTACGTCAAATTATGTGACAATGCATGGAAATTAGTTATTAAAAGGTAAAATTAATTTATAAAACCAGACAGTATTATATATACAAACCTGTACTTATTTATTTGTTAATAATTAAAATGTCGTATATTTAACTTGTGTAAATGAACAAATTGGACTTGCATTGTTATTCTGCATAAAAATATGTTTGTTTTAAGTGCACTCGGGATATGTCAAACCTCCACAGACCCAAGGAAATATTATAGTTAGAAGTTCCACTATGTCTTGGCACCTTACGGGATTGGGATCAAGTTTTCTGGATTGCACAGAATACAGATAATATGCATACATGATACATAAATAGCCACATTTAGCCAAATTAGACACAGTTGGCCTACGAGCGGCTCACAATTGGTACAGTCGGCATACAAGCGGTTAACCACTGGCAGCAGCGCATGAGGCGCCTTCGGTCCGAGCACGAGCCAGCGGACAAAAATCCTGCAGCCCGCAGGCGGTTGCTGAAGGAGGCCCGATAGTTTTGCCGCACTCGAGCCGCCCTCGGCCCGTTGTAATTGTGCTGGCTGGGTATTACTAATTACTACAACTTGTTATCGACGGATTAACATGATATTTGTACGATCAGATTCATTTGTCTTTCTTCTTTATTTCTAACTTTTAAAAATGGCCGTACTCATTAACATAATCTCGCAAATTATTTTGAAAGTTGGGGCCTGTCAGCGTGATCCAACGTGGCCGCAGGCATAAACAATGAAACCAAAATACGACACCGATAGTAGAAAAATCATTAACCGCTCTCATGAACCATAAAACAAATCAGCTATCAGCACATAATCGTGTACTGACATTATAACAACATGAGAACAATTATAAACGAACAGGTATATTGCGTGATAATAAACTACGGCCAATAAACCCGGATCCCTCTCCCCATGTTGTCAGAAAGGGCGACAAATCGGTCTGACCGCCCGACTTAAGTTCGGGCATCGCCAAGCCTGCTTTACCGGCACTCGCTTTAGTGTCGACAGAGAATATGATTTCATTAACCAACGTGTCACTGCTGTAACTGTGCATCTCTAATTATATCAACAGGTATCAATCACATAAAGCCACACTTACCCACACTGGCTTGGATGTTACCATCATTCACTGTCAAAATTGGCGGCTGTCGCAAGACGTCATGAGTTGATTTCAAATCGAATATATATGTCAGATGGAATGGCATCAATACGAAAACAATAAGTTGCGACGCCCTTTAATGACGGATTTACACACATGGATTATGTGCCGTGAAGTTCGAATCAGACTTTGGTGTTGTTGTATAAAATTACGAACAGTGCATTTCGGGTGGAATAGTCTCGCTTAACCAACTGTCGTCGGCTGCGTAACTACGCCGAGAAGACAGTCTGGTAATCCTGCCCGCTTTTGAATGTTATCCGCATGATCTAAACAATGCTGACCCCCACGGATACTGGTTAATCCTACCGTAATTTCGATTTTTTAAACAACTGTAAATTTGTATTTCTATTTATTTTGTGTTAATATAAGTTTAATTTTGAATAGTTTTTTATAATACAGCATTATTTGATAAAAAGGTATCCTTATTTAATTTGTATGCTATCCGTCTGGGGATAAACAATGCTGCCACCTCACGGGACCGGTTAACCCATTAGACCCCAGCCGGTTAAATTGACTAGTGCTCCTGTTCCCCAAGCTGCAGCCACTGATTTCACCCGTTTGGGGTGCTTGCAGATTTTAAGCTGTATCTTCAAACTACTGATTTTCTATAATTGCAAGTTGTGTTTATTTTAATGTTGATTTAATTATCTTTAAATTGGTGTAACTTTGGTGTATGTTGGTAAAACATATGTTGTTATATATAGGTGACAGACATAGAACATTACTATTCTGGACAACAATACAGTATAATATATCATGTTTTATTCACATAAAATGTATTATATTGTTCTATTTACACATGCTCTGCCTTGTTTAGATATGGTACTATGTAAATCAGTTCATTTTGTCTGGATATGGACAGGAAACACAGCTTTGCAAGACTTCTATCTTGGTTGTCATCATCCTATATGCGACTTCTGTGTCATGCCAATGTGTATGTTGACATTGTGATCACTGGTATTTTGACACCTGAAACAACGAAATGTCAACCATTAGGAAAATTGGCAATGTTACCTAATGATTTGTTATAATAAAACACCTAATTTTCATTTATAAACACATAATCAACAGTTTCGGTGCTGAAAACCCGGCTACTGGTCACCCAACCTGGACAACGAAACATAAACAAAGCTCCGATCATTCATTTTATCGCTCATTCAGTTGTATTTCGTACGTAATGTAAACTTACCTTCAGTTCAATGCCAGAAGTGTCCAATCCAACGATATATATGCACAAACTTAATCAGTAGTAACCAGATACGATGTCCAAGGCGCCGCCATTTTTGAAGGTCCACAGATGATGAACTTCAATCACGAAAAACTCAAAAAATTTCAATGCAAACCCATGTCAAAATTACCCAGGATTCATAGCTGAGATATCAAAGAATCAGTGGGAATTAGTCTCTTAAGTATCCGCAAGATGGGGCCACCGTTAGAGGCTTTATCTCCGCCGGACGCTTTCGGGCGCTCTGGGGAGGAGACACCCGGGCGCTTTTGGACGCGTGGGGTCTAATGGGTTAATCCTGCCGTACGTAATTCTTAAACAACTGTAAATTTGAGTGTTTACTTATTTTTGTGTTAATGTAAGTTCAGTGTTGAATACTTTTCATAGGATATCATTATCTTGTAAAAGTATATCGTTATTTTAAAGGGAACCAAAAGGGAAATATTACGTGCTATGCACGTGAAAGAGCTAATACAAAGCAACCATTCTGAACAGTAATCACATTTTTAACGTCAGTGGTTTATTAGTAAAATAATTCCAAAGTGGATAATTGTACTGAAATCATCGGCTTCATAGAGGCGTCCATGATGCGCCTCTTCCTGTTGTCTGACCGTGGTCTGACCACTCAGCACGCAGAACCGGCCTTAAAGTCACGTGTCCGATTGCGTGCGTCAATGCTATCGCCGTTGTAAACACAATGTTGTAAGATACGCGAACTTCGAAGAAGGATATCCGTTCGAAGAACGTTGCTTCGAATAGGATGTTTCTCACCGTATATTCTGGGTCAAGATCATTCAATCTGCGCCAAATAAGCAGCATATATGTTACAGTGTAATAGTGAACAGTGTCCTTTACTTTGGTGCAGTGTGTTGGAAGTGGCAATATCAACAACCAGGACAGGATTAGGCTAGATACATTTATCAAGAAAGCAAATGGGACTGTAAGGATGGAACGGGTCATGGATAGAGTACAGAAGTTTTCTGGCAGATGACATACACTCACTAAGATCTTAATTTGACAGCTGACAGGACTAATTAAAGATCACCTGGTTGATTTTCTTGTTAAAATAAATTGATAAACCCATCTCAACATGGGTTTTTAAAAGCGAGGTCATGCTTAACAAATATGTTATGTTTTTTGAAAGATGTCACAAAGTGGCTAGATGAGGGATCACCAGTAGATATAATCTACTTAGATTTTATAAAAGCCTGTGACAAAGTGCCACACCAAAGACTACTACTTAAACTAAAGGCCCATGGCATAGGAAATGGAATGATCAACTGGATAGGAAATGGCTTATTGACAGAAGACAAAGAGTAGTAGTTGATGGGGAGGTTTCAAACTGGAAAGCGGTTTTGAGTGGAGTACCGCAGGGATCAGTACTGGGACCTATTTTATTCTTAACATATATCAATGATTTGGATGATGACATAACAAGAAAAATGTTGAAGTTTGCGGACGACAAAAAAGTGTTTAGGAAAATTAAAAGTGATGCAGATAGACAGCATTTACAAGATGATCTTAATAAGTTGATAGAATGGTCTGAGAAGTGGCAAATGCTGTTTAATTTTGAAAGGGTGTAAGTGCCTTCAAAAGGACATGGGAATGAAGATGCACAATATACAATGGGTGATACTGTACTAAATACTATTTTAAAAGGAAAAAGGACTTAGGGTTAACTATTAGTGCTGACATGAAGGTATCAGAGCATGTGGAATTGCGCAGCGAAGGGGAAACCAAATTTTTTGATTATTTAGGCGAAATATAGTGTACAAAGAAAAAGAACAAATAATACCGCTGTATAAAACAATAGTTAGGCCTCACTTAGAATATTGTATACAAGCATGGGGCCATATCGCAAAAGGATATTGATATGCTAGAAAGAGTACAAAGGAGAGCAACCAAAATGAAAAAAACCCCCAGGAAAAGAAAATCTCAAAAGAATGTGGTTTAACAACACTAGAAACCAGAAGATTGAGAGGAGATCAGATTGAGGTGTTTAAAATATTGAATGGATATGAAAATATTGACAGAAATTATTGTTTTCACAGTCAAGGAAGAGAGAAGGACTAGAGGACATGGAGTTACATTAGCAAAGAAGCAGTGTAGACTAGATATTAGAATTATTTTCATTTTCACAAAGAACAGTAAACGAATGGAACAGATTATCAGCTGATTGTGTAGGTGCTGGTTGTGTTAATATATTTTAAAATAAAATCGACATATACCTAAGACGGGCGGGGTATACTTAGATAGATAGGTTGGACTCTCGATAAGCCAAATGGCTTCCTAGTCCACCTGCCATCTATAGTTGAAACTCTAGGTGGCAATCTTGTTAAATCTTGTTAAATCTATTTATGTATCAGGTATGCATATTATCTGTATTCTATGCAATCCAGAAAACTTGATCCCAATCCCGTAAGGTGCCAAGACATAGTGGAACATCTAACTATAATATTTCCTTGGGTCTGTGGAGGTTTGACATATCCCGAGTGCACTGTAAACAAATATATTTTTATGCAGAATTACAATGCAATTAAAATTTGTTCATTTACACAAGTTAAATATACGACATTTTAACTATTAACAAATAAATAAGTACAAGTTTGTATATATAATACTGTCTGGTTTTATAAATTAATTTTACATTTTAATAACTAATTTCCATGCATTGTCACATAATTTGACGTAAACAACTCAAATATATATAATAAGAACATAATTTAAAAATAAATGTAAACCTGCGCACTGTGCCCATTGTTTCCTGAGGCACATAACAAGTCAACAATTTGGTGAAGAAATTGCTCAACATATGTCTATCCATAAGCTGGCTGCATCCAGCTACATTCTCCATCCGATGTTTTCTAACGTCATTCCCTTCAAAGGCAGTCATGGAGCATTCCTAAATCTCCTCTGTGTTTTTACCACTTCTTTCTTTCTGGCAGCATCTGGAATGTATTCGTAAGAAGATACAAGGCATATAATCTTACATAGAATTTAATAAAATTGCATATATATATATAATTTATCAGAACATATTTATGTTTATAATTATAAATATATCTTACTATTGTCACAATCATGTGTCTAGTATCGTTAAAACATGCAGTCCCCAGTCGTTAGTTAAAAACTAATGCCCCCACCCCCCACTTGACACACAAGTCAAGTGTGTGTGTGTGTGTGTGTGTGAGATATCAAAGAATCAGTGGGAATTAGTCTCTTAAGTATCCGCAAGATGGGGCCACCGTTAGAGGCTTTATCTCCGCCGGACGCTTTCGGGCGCTCTGGGGAGGAGACACCCGGGCGCTTTTGGACGCGTGGGGTCTAATGGGTTAATCCTGCCGTACGTAATTCTTAAACAACTGTAAATTTGAGTGTTTACTTATTTTTGTGTTAATGTAAGTTCAGTGTTGAATACTTTTCATAGGATATCATTATCTTGTAAAAGTATATCGTTATTTTAAAGGGAACCAAAAGGGAAATATTACGTGCTATGCACGTGAAAGAGCTAATACAAAGCAACCATTCTGAACAGTAATCAAATTTTTAACGTCAGTGGTTTATTAGTAAAATAATTCCAAAGTGGATAATTGTACTGAAATCATCGGCTTCATAGAGGCGTCCATGATGCGCCTCTTCCTGTTGTCTGACCGTGGTCTGACCACTCAGCACGCAGAACCGGCCTTAAAGTCACGTGTCCGATTGCGTGCGTCAATGCTATCGCCGTTGTAAACACAATGTTGTAAGATACGCGAACTTCGAAGAAGGATATCCGTTCGAAGAACGTTGCTTCGAATAGGATGTTTCTCACCGTATATTCTGGGTCAAGATCATTCAATCTGCGCCAAATAAGCAGCATATATGTTACAGTGTAATAGTGAACAGTGTCCTTTACTTTGGTGCAGTGTGTTGGAAGTGGCAATATCAACAACCAGGACAGGATTAGGCTAGATACATTTATCAAGAAAGCAAATGGGACTGTAAGGATGGAACGGGTCATGGATAGAGTACAGAAGTTTTCTGGCAGATGACATACACTCACTAAGATCTTAATTTGACAGCTGACAGGACTAATTAAAGATCACCTGGTTGATTTTCTTGTTAAAATAAATTGATAAACCCATCTCAACATGGGTTTTTAAAAGCGAGGTCATGCTTAACAAATATGTTATGTTTTTTGAAAGATGTCACAAAGTGGCTAGATGAGGGATCACCAGTAGATATAATCTACTTAGATTTTATAAAAGCCTGTGACAAAGTGCCACACCAAAGACTACTACTTAAACTAAAGGCCCATGGCATAGGAAATGGAATGATCAACTGGATAGGAAATGGCTTATTGACAGAAGACAAAGAGTAGTAGTTGATGGGGAGGTTTCAAACTGGAAAGCGGTTTTGAGTGGAGTACCGCAGGGATCAGTACTGGGACCTATTTTATTCTTAACATATATCAATGATTTGGATGATGACATAACAAGCAAAATGTTGAAGTTTGCGGACGACACAAAAGTGTTTAGGAAAATTAAAAGTGATGCAGATAGACAGCATTTACAAGATGATCTTAATAAGTTGATAGAATGGTCTGAGAAGTGGCAAATGCTGTTTAATTTTGAAAGGTGTAAGTGCCTTCACACAGGACATGGGAATGAAGATGCACAATATACAATGGGTGATACTGTACTAAATACTACTTTAAAGGAAAAGGACTTAGGGTTAACTATTAGTGCTGACATGAAGGTATCAGAGCAGTGTGGAATTGCAGCAGCGAAGGGAAACCAAATTCTTTGATTATTTAGGCGAAATATAGTGTACAAAGAAAAAGAACAAATAATACCGCTGTATAAAACAATAGTTAGGCCTCACTTAGAATATTGTATACAAGCATGGAGGCCATATCGCAAGAAGGATATTGATATGCTAGAAAGAGTACAAAGGAGAGCAACCAAAATGAAACCAAAAACTCAGGAATATTAGTTATGAAATGCGTCTAAAAGAATGTGGTTTAACAACACTAGAAACCAGAAGATTGAGAGGAGATCAGATTGAGGTGTTTAAAATATTGAATGGATATGAAAATATTGACAGAAATTATTGTTTTCACAGTCAAGGAAGAGAGAAGGACTAGAGGACATGGAGTTACATTAGCAAAGA
>JAODUO010001411.1:167500-192500 GCA_025642075.2 Ridgeia piscesae | reverse complement strand
TTGTGCGTGAGCGTGAGCGTGAGCGTGAGCGTGCGTGAGCGTGAGCGTGTGCGTGAGCGTGTGCGTGAGCGTGAGCGTGAGTGAGCGTGAGCGTGTGCGTGAGCGTGAGCGTGAGCGTGTGCGTGAGCGTGCGTGAGCGTGATGTGCGTGAGCGTGTGCGTGAGCGTGAGCGTGAGCGTGAGCGTGAGCGTGTGCGTGAGCGTGAGCGTGGTGGCGGAGCGTGTGCGTGAGCAGGCGTGTGCGTGAGCGTGAGCGTGAGCGTGGAGCGTGAGCGTGTGCGTGAGCGTGAGCGTGAGCGTGAGCGTGAGCGTGTGCGTGTGCGTGAGCGTGTGCGTGTGCGTGAGCGTGTGCGTGAGCGTGAGCGTGAGCGTGTGCGTGACGTGTGCGTGAGCGTGAGCGTGCGCGTGCAGCGTGAGCGTGAGCGTGTGCGTGAGCGTGGCGTGAGCGTGAGCGTGAGCGTGAGCGTGAGCGTGGCGTGGCGTGAGCGTGAGTGCGTGAGCGTGGCGTGAGCGTGAGCGTGAGCGTGTGCGGTGCGTGAGCGTGAGCGTGAGCGTGGCGTGTGCGTGAGCGTGAGCGTGAGCGTAGCGTGAGCGTGAGCGTGGTGAGCGTGGCGTGTGCGTGAGCGTGAGCGTGTGCGTGAGCGTGGCGTGAGCGTGAGCGTGAGCGTGTGCGTGAGCGTGAGCGTGAGCGTGAGCGTGAGCGTGAGCGTGTGCGTGAGCGTGAGCGTGTGCGTGAGCGTGAGCGTGAGCGTGAGCGTGAGCGTGAGCGTGAGCGTGAGCGTGAGCGTGAGCGTGAGCGTGAGCGTGAGCGTGAGCGTGAGCGTGAGCGTGAGCGTGTGCGTGAGCGTGCGTGAGCGTGTAGCGTGAGCGTGAGCGTGAGCGTGAGCATGTGCCGAGGTCCACTGACACATTTCTGTTTTCATTGGCTTTCTTAAATCTTTCGCCACCGTCAAGCTGATGCCGATGCATTTCAGAAGACTCAGCGCTGCGTGTATAATTAGACCAGCACGTCTTATTGACGCAGTGGTCAGTGATCACCACCGACCGGCCAACGGACCTGGCTGACCGGCCACAGACGGGCCGTGTTGGGATCTGTTAGCCGCTGTCTACTGCTGTCGGACCGTCCGTCCGTAGTAACACCGACACAGCTGGATTAATTAATGCATATTAACCACAGATAATTTAAAAGTCATCAATATTTCATATCGCTAGTGGTGGCGGCCGTATTGCGTTATTCCTCAATCTACTGGTTATTGTTTATGTTTAAAATAAACTAGAATTGTTTTAGACAACACGTTCGATATTATTAGTATACTCGCAGACAGTAATAAGTCTTGCTACATGGAAAAGTAAGTACACCAACGGCTTCAAAGGCAACTATACGTCGCACGTAGGTTACTGGTTGTAAGTATTGCATATACGCCTCTCTGTCAGTAGAGCTCAGACTTGTTTGCTTCGTACGTTGCGTATATTTCCCATTGTGGATTATTACGTGACGGTTTAATTGAATGTATTACCAACTGCCCTGTCTCCGTTTGTGATGAGAGTCATGTTATGTTCAGACTTGTTATATAACCATAAAAAGTATATAGATAAACGCACCAGTTGATGTGGGTGACACTTTTCCCTGGCAACTCGGACGGTATAATCACAGTCGAAAGCATGTATAATTATTAAAGTTACACAAGACACAATAACACTACGTGATGAAAGGGGTGTTTATACTAGAGAATACTAGAGTCGCATCACACCATAATTGCCGCCACAAATTACTTGTATTAAGCTTAATTTTCTTAATAAATATCCTGGATATGTGGACATTGGAAATGCAGAAAATAATTATGTTGAAACCAATACATGCAATATTTATAGTATCATAGAGGGTCGTATAATTACTTTGGCCAACCCCCAACAATACAAAGCCAGGCAATCATAGCTGACACACCTTACATTAAGCATGACTCTCATTTTACATTTCGTTTCCGTCTGCCAAATTACATTTATGATAAACTATGAGAGGACGTATTAATTAGCTAATTAATTAATGCAACGCTGGTGGGTTTGGTAAATACGAAACAGCAGCGGTGTCATAATAGCCACAAACAGGAAACCACACTTTCAGTTTGATTGCAGAGAGTCGGTAAGTGCGTGCGTACGTCGTGCACATATACGTGAATGCGTTAGTGTGTTTGAGTGTGCACGTCTATACATGCCCACTCAATCGCACTCGTGCGTGTATGTATGTATATTATAATGCATGCGCATGCATACTTATATACGTGCGCGCGACTACGTGCGTGGGTACGTGCGTGCGTGCGAATGATGAGCCGCAGAATGCACTCTCCGTCGGACATTGTGTTATTGGGTAAATGAACGAGTCCGCCATAAAACATTACAAATTGTACTGCTCTTACGACCACATTACCTAATTACATTAGTCCATAGGCACGCTGGATTACATTTTATGGAAGATTATTCCACGACAACATGCATACGAATGTGGATTTAATTAAACACAGCGATGTTTAAAAACATTTCGACGTTCGAACAAAGAACAACGTCAGAACAGGAGATAAATACAGTTTAGTTTTCAAAATGTTTTATTGATCATTGACAAATATACCAAAGAGTCGTCTTGTTCAGTACTTTCCCCTCGACAAACACGGGTTAACTCGTGTTTCCGTCACATGCCCGGCCTCCTGGTACAGTGGTCTTCTTTAATGGCGGCTCTGTTGCAATCGCACTCAAATTACCAGGCGTCAGTCTACAACCATGGTCTTTGTTCGCACAGAACAGTCTTACATGGAACACATCTGTGGAACAATAGTAGTCGTATGGTTACAACTACCAGAGACTTCCACCCTCTCAGACTCGCGTCGCAAACTGACACAAGTTAATTATAGGCCTAATCTAGTATATCCGTTGTGCACAGCAAATGTAACTACTACTTACGTCTAAGGTAATCGTAGTAAAAGGAGCGTCTTCAAGCGAGGACGATGTCGGCTATCATGTCGGCGAAACGCATTCCTTTTACTTTCGCTTCCTCCGACGTGTCAGGGCCACGAGGCCGAGACAGCTGCAGTTGATCTCGCTCAGCACCAGGTGTCGCTGCGGATTGCTGCTGGGGATCTGGGCGGTGGTCGGCGCCCCGTCCTCTTCGATGCAGTCGACTGACCACCAGTACGGTACGTCGTCGATCTTCATTATCGCCCGGATGTCATGTGACCACTTCTGGACGGCGTCGACCATCTTGCGGTGTTCGTCGAGGTTGAGGATGGTGTAGATGGCGCCACTGCGGAGTGTGGCGGTGAACGCGTTCTGGTCGACGGGGCGTTTGTGAACCACCTCCAGCACCTTGTCCTTGCTGAGCAGGAAGCGGAACTCTCCGTCGGCGATGAGCGGGAAGAACGGCATGCTGATGGCGTCCTCGCTGCACAGCTTACAGAACCGGCCGAGCACGTCGGCGCGCGCCACCTCCTCCGTCTTCTGGTCGTAGGCGTCCGTCATCACGATGACGTCACCTCCCGGCGCCTTGTTCTCGAGCTTCCACACGCCGAGTCCCGTGGAACCACGCATCATCTTGAGGACGCGCGGCGGACCGTCGCGCGGCAGGACACGGTCGATCTCTTTGCTGCCCGGGGTCGTCATGTCGGCGAACTTGTGCAGGAAGACGCCGCTGGCCCCCATCGATGACCCGGCCAGCTCATATAGGATCATCTTGCTGCCGAGCCGATCCATGTGCTCGGGCAGTGGGCCCAACAGACAGCCCTTCGCGTTGAGGTCGTTCAGCAACTTGACGTACTCGTCGAGGGTGAGGACGCCGGGATAGTCCATGGGGTTGACGCGGCCAAGGAAGGCAGTGTCGGTGTACGACGTCGTCAGACTCTCCGCAGAGTCGGCGTTCGTGATGAACAACACCTCCGACTCGACACCCTTCTTACGGAACGCCTCCACCAGCCACGGCGTGTCGCGCCGGTACTTCCCGCCCGGCGTCGACGGGTTCTTGTCCTTCGCCACCTCCACCTCCAGCACTAGCACCCTTTTCCACTTCCCCATCTTCCCTGCTCCTGCTCGCTTCTCCCCGGTACGACACTGCGGCTCTCTCGCTTGCCACTCGACGGTCTGCGACTAGCAGTTCGCCCGAAATGCAGGTAGAGTTTCTCGGAACGCCGTAATGTACAGTGTATACGCAACCCACGACTGCATAATGAGGCGGCCTACCAAAGCGTTCGCTCCCGGCCGCTATAGCTCGCTATATATAGTCAAGGTCGTCCGCTCTCTTCGCCCTCGGATGCGAGTGCGTGGCATAAACACATCGTCCCGGTTCTCTGCGAATGCGGCATATGCAAGCTCCTTTGCAGCTGCCCTGGGTTAACGTGTATTCGATATTTGGCTAAATCGATAGCCAAATTCTTATAACAAATCAAATATGACGGTCCTCGGATATGCCAGAGTAGGCACAATGCCGTTATCAGCGATGTGATTGCTGACAACTCAACGCTATCTGGAATCGATTCTACTCGCAAATGAGGTAGACAGACAACGTATCGTGTTTAGCTGTAGCTAGTTTGCATATCATTATTTACATGCTATTTTCCGAACAATGTTGGTATAATTTCCTTCCAATATCCACGTATCATAAAATATGGATAAACTGTATGTACATTTTATTTATAATTTCTCAGCGAATAAGACATTGTTTACCTACAACGTGTGGAAAAAACGTGAAATCAACATACCTCGTTTTTCAAAAAAAAATTCATCCAACCATAATATTCCTCAATTTCTTTCCTATCTGGTGAACGAATTTGATATATTGGTAGTTTCTCAAAACACAGCTACGGTATGGATACGCGATAAGCACGTATTTATGCAGAACTACGTTCTCTGTTGACTGGGCCAACATGTCCCATGTAAACTTGCTCGACCTAAAATCTCACATCACTCCAAAACGTTATTATCACAGGGGCTCTTTCATTGATGGCTGACGGCCACAAATTGTGGCCTTTGGCTTACAGCAGGCGAGGTAGTGACGGGATAACGATATTAGCCAATATAGATGGACGTAATTTGTTAGCGTGGCATCTGCACCCGCCACCGCCACATCGTGCTGCCGGGTCACGTCCTGCTACAAGTAGGTCAAACTCTACAACTCGTCAGGTCGTCGCTCAATGCTGAATTCCCCAATCAAACCACCTCAATCGTCATTATCAACTTACACTCTACAGATTAAGTACGTCAACATCGCGTGGCTAACTCGTGAGTAATTATGCGGTCAACGATTGGTCACAGTTATCAGCTGAAATCCCAACGACTCGGTAATCAAATACATTGATCAAGTTATTCTGTTGTGATCGTCCAAAATATGTCAATTAGGCGCGCTCCACTAACCCATGTCGGTAGGTGGCGTTTGCGGTGTGGAGGTGTTCTGAGCTGTTGTCTGGTCTAGTGACGTCTGGTACCAAGCATGTCTACAGTCGGCAGTATTTGTGTCGCGTTATTGCCGCCGACAAATGTTCACATAACTTAATTACCATAAACGATCGATTACACCATATATTTGATATAATTATGTTTTCGTTGCCCATAGCGTAATCATAAACTGTCAGTGTGCTTGAAGAACGCCATGCCAACGATAATTTTGTTTACCGATGTTGGGTCTAAACTGACATTAACTACAATGACACCCACGTACTTTGCAACGAATTGTTAGTGTAAACTACGTCAATTCCCGTAGCGATAATGCAGGTATCAGGCCGTGACCGCCTAATATACAGTTAATTAAAACGAACGTTGTATTGCTGGGAGCCCGTTTGACCATACGTAAATGATACAAGATTGCCTTTAAGTTTCTTCGGATTTTCTCTGGTTTTTTAATGACTTTTAATATATGTTTTTATTTCGTCAAGCACCAGTAGTTCGGCCAGGTCTGGTGCATTCCTGTGCTCGACGAGGCGTGTCTAGGATGGCCGGATTCAGTTCGGTGCGTCGTGTGCCGATACCAGTTAAACCGATAGCACATCGTTTTTTCCTACGTAAGCTTCGGGTATAAACATGCAATACGACCCTAAACCTAACCACAGCCATCGCCCTAACAATAACAATAACCATAATCCTAACATTAACCCTAATCCTAGCATAACGGAACGAAATTACACACTCTGTCCATAGTAAACCAATGGACAATGTCCGGAGACTACGTACGACACATAGTTTCATTGACCGCCCACAGTGGACAAGTTAAATAAGTATGATGTGTTGAATCGAAAAATCAACCATCCGAATGAGGCAAATGTTGGCATCATGCATTACACTGACGTAGAGCAGATGATGTTGTCATCACGCATAACACCGACACAGAGCTTCATAGCGGATAACGAGGAGGTAATGAATAAACTGATGCAGAAGGTAATCAACTCGTCTGAAGTGGACAGTGTCAAACAAGGCGTGTACGTCGCCTACAAAATGGACGTCGCACAAGTATTTTAAAATGCAGCTGCTCTGTAGGACGAGATATCAGACCTGGAAAAGGCGAACTAATCACTTACAGACGAGATGGAGCAAATGGAACAATATAGTAGACGCAACTGTCCACTCACTCGTCCACTCACTCGTCCACTCACTCATCCACTCACTCATCCACTCACTCATCCACTCACACATCCACTCACTCATCCACTCACTCATCAACTCACTCATCCACTCACTCATCTACCCACTCATCCACTCACTCATCCACTCACTCATCCACTCACTCATCCACTCACTCATCCACTCACTCATCCACTCACTCATCCACTCACTCATCCACTCACTCATCCACTCACTCATCCACTCACTCATCCACTCACTCATCCACTCACTCATCCAGTCACTCATCCACTCACTCATCCACTCACTCATCCAGTCACTCATCCACGCAGTCTACGGAGACAACACAAGCACACATAAAACTGCAATAAATATGCTCTGAAGCAAACTCGCAGATATTCTTCCGTTGATAACGGAATAACGTTTATGGTTTTCTGCTCTTGGCTCGAGTTGATGGCTGCGATCGATGACGTGGCGGTCTGGTGCTTAGCACTTCATTTATATATTTAAGGTTGTTTATATACCGATAAAGTATAGTGTTGTTTAATTATCAAACAGTATCTTCACGAAAACGTTTGACGCCCAAGTGTTTCTAGAATACTGTGGGGCTATTGAACAGAACTCGTCATGTCATTTACTAAATGTTATGAATAATAATACAGCCAATGCTGATGATGAATATTATTCAAGGTGACTGTCGTGGTAGTGATATTTGAATGCCTTAACGGGAGTGTCCTGACCTGTTGTATGTAATCACTTATCATATGTATTTGTAGTTACTGTCAAATATATTTCAGTCATTCGTTCATTAAATAGTACTATTTGGGTATCCTAATGGCGATAGTCAAAGTGCATATCTACGTAGGTTTGTCCTTAAAGTTTACAAGAAGACGTTGATAATTTAGAATAATCGATACGGCCCGTGGCGACTGTGACCGTGGCGTTAGAGCGACGTCACGTGACAGCGTTCGTAATTAATCTAATCGGACATGTCTCGTCGGGCAAACTCTGACGGAGTAAACACAAATACCAAATATCTGATCATATTTACACGATACAGAATGTAGTTAACCGGTATATGTCTGTGATGGGATGTGGAAATCAGCGAGTTATCGCCAACACGGTGCCCGTGGTCACGTGTTCGAGCTGCCATGACACATTATGTACTGACGTCAAATGTATAACCATAGATCTGGCAGAATACTTGTTATTATCATCATCGCCACCATCATCACCATCTCCATCACCACCACCATCAGTGCACTTTGTACCGCGGAATCTCACTATTAGGTCGCATTCGGTACTGAGCAAGTGGCCCGAATACCGAGGTGGTCGTATTAACGGAATTAATATTTCCTATCCTCTTTCTGCTCGGAACTTACGTGAGACTCCAAATGGATGGCCTTAATTGCGATGTGTCTGCATTAACGAGGTCGCCGTAAAATGAGCTTCGTCTGTATACACCGTCCAGAGCGTGGAAATGTCAAACCAAATTACGAAGTCTCAGCATTTCAGGGCTGCATACAATCACTCGGCTTTAGTTGTCTGTTGGTAGTTGTCGTCACTGACTGGACGGGTCATGTCTGGCATATTGAAAGTGAAACTGAGCTGGCGACAGGAATCACGGAACGAGGATAAGAAGTGAAGGAAATAAAAGAAGTGGGACAAAGTACAAGAAGTAGGACGATATATAGGAAGTAGGCCGAGACACAGCGTTTCAGCGAACGTCCTAACATTGAGCGAAATAAATGTCATGCGAAGTATAACTAGAATAACTGCCTTCCTGGCGTATGTGTGGGCTGCAGGTAGAAGACTCGTGTGTACTGCTGCCGGGTGTTTATCACGAAGACACGACTGACACAGAACACGTAGACACGACTGACACAGAACACGTAGACACGACTGACACAGAACACGTAGACACGACTGACACAGAACACGTAGATACGACTGACACAGAACACGTAGACACGACTGACACAGAACACGTAGACACGACTGACACAGAACACGTAGATACGACTGACACAGAACACGTAGACACGACTGACACAGAACACGTAGACACGACTGACACAGAACACGTAGACACGACTGACACAGAACACGTAGACACGACTGACACAGAACACGTAGACACGACTGACACAGAACACGTAGACACGACTGACACAGAACACGTAGACACGACTGACACAGAACACGTAGACACGACTGACAAACACGTAGATACGACTGACACAGAACACGTAGACACGACTGACACAGAACACGTAGATACGACTGACACAGAACACGTAGACACGACTGACACAGAACACGTAGACACGACTGACACAGAACACGTAGACACGACTGACACAGAACACGTAGACACGACTGACACAGAACACGTAGATACGACTGACACAGAACACCTAGACACGACTGACACAGAACACGTAGATACGACTGACACAGAACACGTAGATACGACTGACACAGAACACGTAGACACGACTGACACAGAACACGTAGATACGACTGACACAGAACACGTAGACACGACTGACACAGAACACGTAGACACGACTGACACAGAACACGTAGACACGACTGACACAGAACACGTAGACACGACTGACACAGAACACGTAGACACGACTGACACAGAACACGTAGACACGACTGACACAGAACACGTAGACACGACTGACACAGAACGTACCTCGATACACCTGATCTCATACAGTGGCTGGTAATACAGAGAGACAATTAACGTTTCGTTGTTAGTGTCGTAATGATCGTGCCCCGAGCAGTCGTTAAATGTGACACTTGCTGCGACCTTTGCTCTTCACACTACGAATGTAGACACTGAGTGACATTCGTTGACATTTACTTCGTAATGGGGTTCCATAAATCCACGTTAGTCGCTAGAGGCGCCAATACGCAACTAGACCCTAGTTGCGTATCAGCGCCTCTAGCGACTAACGTGGATTTGTTTGTATGTTTTGCTGAACGCTTGTTTAACTCATCCTCAATTAGCCATTGACCGTGCAGGCGCGTAGCCAGCGATAGTTTGTATGTGGGCAACAGGGCATGCCGTATGTGTGGTAAATAGACAAAACAGCCAAAACAACGCCATTTTGGCACTGAATTCAATCGAACATCCCGCGACGTTTCATCGACGGTAAACGTACATTAATATAGACATTATGCTTTCATATTGACGGACATGTTATACGATATCAATATTTAACTATGTGTGAAGACGTAGCAGTCTCGTGTGATGCATACGGCGAGCTGTAAATGATTTTAAACATCCTTTCCGGCATCGAGCCAGCACACCTGTCGTCGGGCCACCAGTCGACGTTCCATCGGCTGTAAATGTACATTAATGTACATAGTATACCGTCATATTGACGGACATGTCAGACTGTATCCATATTTAGCAAAGTGTGAAGCTTCAGCGTCATGCGAGTTCAACAGCTGATTGTAGCATGATTTAAACAAACGTTCCGCAAAATGTTCCGCAAAACGGTGCCGCATTTTACACACGTCAAGAATATGCAAAAGACGGCACAAAGACCCTAGTTGCGTCAGAGCGCCCTCTGTCGGATTAGTTATTGTGGTACCTCATTGGGTGAATCTGTTGTTTGCTTCTCAGGCCTGCAAATTAATTTGTTTTCCTAACAATGCACTCGTTTAACAAATTAATAACAACAACAATGTACAATGTACGAAATATTTGACTGTTGGCAAATATAGGCAAATCGAGAAAAAAAGTTGAAAGGACAACAAATATAATCACAGGTAAGAATGATAGTTTATTCAGAACATTGATAAGAACTATAAAACAAAAGCAAGCAAATTTAACTATAATACTACAAGCTACAATGCTTGAAAGTGATACATTTGAAGTCAATTACTTTTGAGTTAATTTATTTTAGGTCGAAAAAATCCAAATAAAATCGCACATTGGTTAAGGTCATTATATTAAACGAGGCTTAATTGTATATACGAAAGTATGTTGATAATATTTTTATTAACTGGCAACTTAGCTTAAAGTGAAAGGGCAGACTACAATAGTTGTGTGTGCATGTGTGTGTGTGTGTGTGTGTGTGTGTGTGTGTTGTGTGTGTGTGTGTGTGTTGTGTGTGTGTGTGTGTGGTTGTGTGTGTGTGTGCGTGCGTGCGTGCGTGCGTGCGTGCGTGTGCGTGTGTGCGTGTGTGCGTGTTTGCGTGTGTGCGAATGTTATGCGCAGATGTATGGGCGGGTGCCGTGTGCTTTTTGTTTATGACTGTTATTGTTTAATATGGCTAAAGGGAGTTATCGGCTCATTTTTATCATAAAATCACGATATCTATTAGAGCATACCGAACGCCCAAATGTGGTATAACTAACGCGTTTGTTTCGCAGTGAAATTCTGGCTATAGTGACGTAGCTTGCTGCGTGTGAGGGAACGAAGGACCCCAACGACCGGAGGAAGTGCCTGTCTCGGAGCTGGTAGACGTGGCGCCGTATATGTTTCATCTACAGTTCTATTCCCAAAGCACAAACATGCGGCAACAGCAGGAGCTAACTCCAAAAAAACGTAAGACTAATGTATTGGTCTCTATGAGCCGAGCAACTAATGACAGGTTCGACTCTGCGTGTACTGCCGTAGCTCTCCATACATTCAACTGGGCCTTGTCGATAGGTTGCGTTGGCACGCATGCGTCAGTGCACACATTCCAGGAACGGTTTATGTATTGCTCCAGTGGAAACGTTATATTTACATACATAACTGGCTTACCGCATGTTATGTTACGTATAAGATTTGTTTCAGTATTAAGCACGCACTCACATGCATGCATGCATACACGCACGCAACAACATATTGACGCCACCTTATGGTTGGAGTGTGTGTGTGTGTGTGTGTGTGTGTGTGTGTGTGTGTGTGTGTGTGTGTGTCTGTGTCGTGTGTGCGTGTGTGTGTGTGTGACACTGTGTGTGTGTGTGTGTGTGTGTGTGTGTGTGTGTGTGTGTGTGTGTGTGTGTGTGTGTGTGTGTGTGTGTGTGTGTGTGTGTGTGTGTGTGTGACACTGTGTGTGTGTGACACTGTGTGTGTGTGTTGTGACACTGTGTGTGTGTGCATGTGTGTGTGTGTGTGTGTGTGTGTGTGTGTGTGTGTGTGTGTGTGTGTGTGTGTGTGTGTGTGTGTGTGTGTGTGTGTGTGTGTGTGTGTGTGTGTGTGTGTGTGTGTGCACTGTGTGTGTGTGTGTGTGTGTGCTGTGTGTGTGTGAATGTGTGTGTGATGATGTATGGGGTGTGACACTGTGTGTGTGTGTGTGTTTGTGATGTTATTGTTTAATATGGTAAAGGGAGTTATCGGTCATTTTTATCATAATGTATCTATTGAGTACCGAACCCCAAATGTGGTATAACTGCGTTTGTTTGCAGTGTTCTGGTATAGTGACGTGTTGCTGCGTGTGAGGGAACGAAGGACCCCACGACGGTGGAAGTGCCTGTCTCGGGGTGGTGACGTGGTGCCGTATATGTTTCATCTACGTTCTATTGTGTGGAAAGCAGGTGTGACTAAAACGTAAGACTAATGTGTTGGTGTCTTGAGCCTGGAATATGTGGTTGACTCTGCGTGTACTGCCGTGTGTGCTACATTCAACTGTGTGCTTGTGATAGGTTGCGTTGGCTCGCATGCGTAGTGTTGGAACGGTTTATGTATTGCTAGTGGAAGTTATATTTATACATATGGTTGTGTTATGTTGTATGTTTGTTTCAGTGTTGCAGCTCCTGTGTGTGAGTATTGACGTGTGATGGTGTGTGATGTGTGTGTGTGTGTGTGTGTGTGTGTGTGTGTGTGTGTGTGTGTGTGTGTGTGTGTGTGTGTGTGTGTGTGTGTGTGTGTGTGTGTGTGTGTGTGTGTGTGTGTGTGTGTGTGACACTGTGTGTGTGTGTGTGTGTGTGTGTGTGTGTGTGTGTGTGTGTGTGTGTGTTGTGTGTGTGTGTGTGTGTGTGTGTGTGTGTGTGTGTGTGTGTGTGTGTGTGTGTGTGTGTGTGTGTGTGTGTGTGTGTGTGTGTGTGTGTGTGTGTGTGTGTGTGTGTGTGTGTGTGTGTGTGTGTGTGTGTGTGTGTGTGTGTGTGTGTGTGTGTGTGTGTGTGTGTGACATGTGTGTGTGTGTGTGTGTGTGTGTGTGTGTGTGTGTGTGTGTGTGTGTGTGTGTGTGTGTGACACTGTGTGTGTGTGTGACACTGTGTGTGTGTGTGTGTGTGTGTGTGTGTGTGTGTGTGTGTGTGTGTGTGTGTGTGTGTGTGTGTGTGACATGTGTGTGACCTGTGTGTGTGTGTGTGTGTGTGTGTGTGTGTGTGTGTGTGTGTGTGTGTGTGTGTGTGTGTGTGTGTGTGTGTGACACTGTGTGTGTGTGTGTGTGTGTGTGTGTGTGTGTGTGTGTGTGTGTGTGTGTGTGTGTGTGTGTGTGTGTGTGTGTGTGTGTGACACTGTGTGTGTGTGTGTGTGTGTGTGTGTGTGTGTGTGTGTGTGTGTGTGTGTGTGTGTGTGTGTGTGTGTGTGTGTGTGTGTGACACTGTGTGTGTGTGTGTGTGTGTGTGTGTGTGTGTGTGTGTGTGTGTGTGTGTGTGTGTGTGTGTGTGTGTGTGTGTGTGTGTGTGTGTGTGTGTGTGTGTGTGTGTGTGTTGTGTGTGTGTGTGTGACACTGTGTGTGTGTGTGTGTGTGTGTGTGTGTGTGTGTGTGTGTGTGTGTGTGTGTGTGTGTGTGTGTGTGTGTGTGTGTGACACTGTGTGTGTGTGTGTGTGTGTGTGTGTGTGTGTGTGTGTGTGTGTGTGTGTGTGTGTGTGTGTGTGTGTGTGTGTGTGTGTGTGTGTGTGTGTGTGTGTGTGTGTGTGTGTGTGTGTGTGTGTGTGTGTGTGTGTGTGTGTGTGTGTGTGTGTGTGTGTGTGCATGTTTGTATGTTGGGGGTTTCCAAACCCAAACCTGTGTCGCTGTAGAGATTATATTACCCGTCATCCTTCTCTGTACACAGTCGTATAGATCAAACAGTAGTGCGGGAGTTGGAGGCAGAACAACCGTGTACGTATAGCGGCGGTTCTTAGCCTCTCTGGCGGCGACCCAACTTCCTGCTGTGGGACATGCTAGGCGACCTACGTGCTGGAATGAAGGTCTTCATGAGTTAAAATGTTAAGAATTGTTATGACAACTAATAAAATACATGACACAGATATAAACAGGAATAATATAGATAAACGAGATTGTATGAACAATTGCCTTGCTGGGATACAATATCTGTTTCCAGTACCCTTTTATTTGCTGCGTGACTTATGATACTATAATCATCATTTAACAATAGTTTGAAACTTTCTTATATAATTGTTACCGTTTACTCATATTCAAAGTTGTTGATTGAAAGTTGCCTATCTAATAGTTACTGTTTACTTATATTTAAAGTTGTTGGTTGAAAGTTGCTTATCTAATAGTTACCGTTTACTTATAATATTTAAAGTTGTTGGTTGAAAGTTGCTTATCAAATAGTTACCGTTTACTTATATTTAAAGTGGTTGATTGAAGGTAAACGTGATTGGTTATTCTAGTGTAGCGTAACCAATCATCCTGGAGATGCCGGACGTAGTCTCGCTTCACCGACTCTCGCTCGGCTGCATGACTTCAGCGAGAAGACTTTGAGGGGAAACAAGTTTTGCTATCTCACGGAGCCTGGGTAATCGAGGCTACGACCGGCCACGAAGCCGTGTCCAATCCAAGGTTCCGTCTGTCTCTCGGCTGCGTAACTTCGACAAAAACCGCCTGGTGGCTGTATCGGCGTTTGAATGTTATCCGTGTGGTGCTAAACAATGCTGCCACCTCACGGATGCTGGATAATCCTGCTGTAATTCCTGTTCATAAACAATTGCAAATTTGTATTTCTATTTACTTTAATATAATTTTATTTTGAATAATTTTTCTTTTGTTATACATCATTAGCTGATAAAAGTGTATTCTTATTTAATTTGTTATTTTAAATTCTGCCTGAGAACCAATCAGCGTCGCTACCCTATTCTGGAGTAAGGCCACCCTGTCGGTTACATTGGCAACCAAAAAATTACCAGGTGGAGTTGAGGGGCTGAAACGTGCTGCCACCTCACGGAGTCTGGTTAATCGAGGCTAGGTTCTCATACGTGTCACAGACGGTGGCGCCGTGTCACGGATCCTGGATAATCGAAGGTTTCGAATTTCAGGATGTCATTTACACCAACGCCGTCATGTGGCAGCACCGTGTGTTATGCGAGGTGATATGTGTCTGACTGTCTGTGTGCACGCACTTGCATGTAGTTGGGTTGTATTGACAGAGTTAGATTATTCATCTTTCCCCCATCGTTCTACTGGTGTGTTCTAATTATATCTATGGTTGTATTAAACTTTGTGTTACATTTTCTTGTTATAAAATCATCCAAACAACTTGGTAAAGATGTCAACTCGATTCCCATACATTTCATGACGATGTGACTCGATCAGGGTTGAAGACCACACTGTGAGAATGCCATGGTAATTGTGAGTGAACATTTATTAGCATTATATATATGTATATATATATACATCATGTATGATAATGCCATTGTTACTTGAATATGAGTGAATTTCGCGGATAAATTGACATATAATAATTATATACAAAACAGACACGCACATGTCTGCACTCACATATGAAGTGCACGCACGCACACACGACACACACACACACACACACACACACACACACACACACACACACACACACACACACACACACACACACACACACACACACACACACACACACACACACACACACACACACACACACACACACACACTTATCACTTATTCACTCACAAACGTACACATCGAAACGCACACGCGCACACACACGCACATATGAACGCACGCATGCACACCCAATAGGCATATACATGTTTTGCAACGTGTCCATGCATTTAAATTGTGTTAAATACGAATTGTTTCTGAATCTTGAAGATCTCTTTCGCTCGGTGGTATATCTTGTAATCAGCCTCCAGTGTCGTCCTGACGCTGTAGTCGTCCACTAGATATTCCGGATCATTGTCGTCGTCGTCTGTCTCTGGATCGCCGTCGCTCTCTGTGTAGTCCGGAACATGATCTTTGCGTTTCTTTTGATACGTTCCGTTGTCTAAAATAGCCGTCGCGTGTGGTCTGCTCGCGACTGCGCAGTGCGAGAATGGAAGCTTGAAGGCGGTTTCTAGAAGTTTCGCGCTGCTATCCACATCGTCTTCCAAAGCGATGACGTAGAACCATTTCTCCAGATTATTGATGACGTAATCGAGCACATGATCGCGATCTGCAACACCCAGTCGTTCCAAGTCGCGTTTTTGACGGTTCCATGACGATACATTCAGTGAACCGGAACCGTTATTGCGTAGATTGAACACTAAGTGTTGGAACGTTACGCTGCCGTGATGCAGCAGCCATTGACGTAGAGTCACGTGGTTTGCGTCGACAACGGCGCAAATATTGTCACTTGTCGCCAATGCCGTTAAACTTTGACAATATCTGTACATCGACACCGCTGCCCGAAAAGGCTCGTGGAATGCGCTGAAATATGAACACGGCGTACTGCCATTCCGGCACGTGTGAATCCCGTGCCGGAAGTGCTGCGCCGCTCCGTTTCTGTCGGAATACGTTGCCGACTCTCCTTGGTGACTTCCGTTCGCGAAACGTTCCACGCAACTATTCCACACATCGCCGGCCGACGTAGGCTGGCGCACGAATACGACGGTGCTTTGGCGGACCGCGTCACTCGCTTCCGGGCTGCGTTTCCTGCTCCCGAGAAAATAGTTCGGCATTGCGTTGTGCTTTACAAGCCACGGGAAGTGACTACGGACGGCGGTCAGCGTGGCAGCTCGCTTGTGGACACGTCCCCGGTCTTCCTGTGCTCGAATGCTGCTCAGTGACCTGACGATATGACCAATGCGCTCGTCCGACCTACAACAACGTCAACATGCTCAATAATGTACTGCAACGCAGCGCGACGCAGCGCGACGCAGCGCGACGCAGCGCGACGCAGCGCGACGCGACGCGACGCACGCGACGCGCGCGACGCGCGCGACGCACGCGACGCAGCGCGACGCGCGCGACGCGACGCGCGCGACGCGACGCGACGCGACGCGACGCGACATAAGTTTCATAGGGATACTTCTATAGAGTAGATGAAGGAAGACAACATGGGACCATACAGGTTTCCGATAACAACTGGGTGTGAAGACTTGCAGAAGTGAAGAGGATCTCCAGGCGTAGAATGTAGGAGCCAAGACACGGTTAATGCAAAGGAAAGGAAGGTTTAAGTGACGAGTCGACTAAAGTGGGCTGAACGTGTGGGTGGAAGGGGAGACGGGCGATTGGGTAAGAAAACGTGTGCTCGGAGAGTAGTCGGGAAAGAGGAGATGAGAAGGACTAAGACAACACAGAAGGTTGGCCGGTATCGAGGGCACACGCCAGACATACACGTAAGACGAGAAAGCCAACCACAGCGCTCGTAAGAGTCATTACATTACTCTCCTAACAATCTCTTTAACGCGCCCTCGTTGCTTCAAGCGATTACGTACAATAAAACGACAGCCAGTGATGTAACCATAAAAAGATAACGGGTTACTAGTGCGACTAGTAGTTACTATAGATGTCATCATAAATAGATGATACGTCGGTCAAACTACGACAGCTCATCAATTCACACACTTACACGCACAACTATAGTAGTACTTAATACCTTTACGCTAACCACGTACACAAGCGTTAACAGTGAATAGCTTGTAACTTCTGCTATTAGATACGGCGTTCAAAAGAAATAGCTGTATCGTTGTTGGTACGGGTTTCATTTCAAATATAGTATAAAACAAATCATATATGATATGATAACCATGGATAAAATCCACCCCATAAAAATTATGTTGTATGATGGAACCTTCAAATTCGAACCAACAGCTAATTACAGACATAGTTCATTATGCCCCAGATTTCGTTACGTAGTACGGAAACGTAAATATATCGTTTGATTGACAAAAATAGAGACGAGCGTGCAACAATGCACGTAACAAATACTCACATCGATAATGACACTGCTGGGCGATAAGAAGCTGATGACAATAGTAGGGCTGTAATGTATATGTACCCTAACCCCGCTAAATACCCTTCCGGTTTTAAGAAGTAAAGCCTATCTTGAAAGACGATAACTTCTATCTGTCTCGAAAGGGTAAAAGAAATACGCGCTTATACACTGTGTTACCCAATCACTGTAGGAATAAACTCTTTACACTGATCCGTTGGCTAAAACCTTCTCGACTTCTCCAGAAGAACTCACGTATGTGACTTAAATAAGTAAATTCAGGCCTTTTTAAGATATCAACGTGGTTTCACTGTAACAAACTACCATTAATTACACATAAAATAAACCTAATTTTATTATACTTACTCCTGAAAAAAGTATATAAAATATGATTTGAATACTTAAAATAAATAGAACTAATATATAATATATTACTGCAATAACACGTTTTAAGTATATATGCAGTGGACCATTTCAATTAATCAGTACATATTAACTCAATCGTGTCCGCAGTTTGTTGCTTCCCTCGTAGGTCTGCCTCATAATTTAATGTGTTTTTTTTACCTGATTATACTAACAACTGTGCTATACATTAATTCTCCCCATCTACGGTTATGTGCCTGAATTTTGGCAAATACTTATAATTTCTGGTTAGAGCTAAAATAAATAATGTCCTGCTAAAAACAGTTGTCAATAATTTGACTGACTTAAACTGACTGCATACTGCCGCATACTGGCTGAAAAAGAAACATAAACATGGTGTTCTCCCTTTATCAAAAAGTGTGATTAAACTGTATAACATCCACTGTTTTGTCTTAATTAAGTTTAAATAGACAATTGTATCTTCATTCTATTCAAACAAACTTAGTTAAGTAGTAGAAACGTTAAGACGTTAATTGTAATTTACTCTCATTAATGGTATTATTGGTTGCTACTTAACAGTTGCTCTTTATCCTTAAGGTTGCTTTTGTCATAGGTTGTCCACACAGAGTTATAGTCATAGGTTGTCCACACAGAGTTATAGTCATAGGTTGTCCACACAGAGTTATAGTCATAGGTTGTCCAAACAGAGTTATAGTCATAGTTTGTCCAAACAGAGTTATAGCCATAGGTTGTCCACACAGAGTTATAGCCGTAGTTGTCCACACAGAGTTATAGCCGTAGTTGTCCATCATAAATTATTGCGCGTTGCTTAGGAATCTCCTTAGTTGCACTAAACTACTACGTAATTACTTTGTCTTGTCTCTTTCCAACATAAAACAAACGTATTACTATTCACACCACATACACCAATGTATTACGTTTGGTTTACACTGATCTACAACAAACAGAAAATTCGACCATGGGCGATCAAACTGATGGTCCAAAGTGTTAATCCCACCATCCACGATACCGCACCTCACAAAAACTGACTCAACTCCCAAGTCACAACACCCCATGTCCTTGCGGCAAGTCAGGAGAAACGACAACTTCATAATTAAGACCACATCTGACTTGTCCGCAGGCGGGCTTATTTGAGAGGTTCCACTTTATAGCCGGGCTCTTGGCGACTGTTGAAATGCACGGAAACACGGGTTGATGTTACACAGTGAACAGACGGCGGCCACTTTTTACCACGGCGCGTCCCTTTACCGGTGTTGGGTTATTTATGAGTGACGCCGGCCATTGTGTTCAACTGACGAGTCTTTATACCCGCGGACAAAGACACAATGCAATAAATAGAGGTGTTTTCTTCGCCATTCAGCGTCGTTTATGAATGCTGGCATTCTAGCATGCCTGCTTAACACAACATCTGGCTGCATTCTGCTGTCAGAGTTAACGATGCGTTTAACCAATTATGCCCCCCTGTACAAACGTATCTGTCACGCACTGTTCGCACACAGCCCGGGAGCACTTAGATACGCCAGTCACGCAAGTGTACAGATTTGTATCGAACTTCGGTACAACGTTTCGGGTTTGTTGTGGCCAAAGCGATCCACCTTTACAGAAAAGCGAAATTGCGGTGGCATGACCCTTTTCCGAAAGAATTACTGCTGATGAGAGTGTGCAAGCAGGCATGAAACGAACAAGACCGGGTCTGACTGTTATAACGTAAATAAATCAACCAGGAAACACTGGCGCGTGTTTGCAAATGCAAGTCAGGGCAGACGCCATATGTCCGTCGCGTGTTTGACCATTCACGCTGGACCCGAGCGCCAGCAGTATATCTCATAGATGATTTGCTGTCCATTTACCTTCGGGAGCTTTGTGTGTAACATCTGCGCTGCCGGATATGACGCCACGTGAAATAAAGTGTGACTGAATAACAGTTTGACAAAAACGTTTACCTGGTGGCATCTTGGTACTGTTAGCACTAAATAGTGGTTGCCGCTCAAACGGGAATATTGCCGTTGTTTCTGGGAAGTAGCTTTTTGTGTTGTAATGCGTGTGTCCGAACGATTTTGCTATGTTATGCGTGTTTATACGTAATGGGTTTATGATGAATGCACGCACGCACACACGCACGCGCCCACATTCCAATACACACAAATAAACGTGCGCGCATATGCACACGCCTGATGCGCGACACACTAACATACACATGCGCACACTCTCATGCATGCATGCATGCATGCACGCACGCACGCACGCACGCACGCACGCACGCACACGCACGCACGCACCACACACACACACACACACACACACACACACACACACATGTCGCGCCGATTTGAGAAGCGATCCACTTTCACGTTTGGTTTCTTGCCAGCCGCCGACGCTGAACGTGACGGAACACAAGACGAGGTGGTGAAGCGACGAGGAGAGAGAGTTGTCAGTCGCTGCCGTTGGGTAGACGAGCCAGCGACTATGTGATACTCGACTTCCTTCTCGCGTGTCAGACCTGCCCGGGGACATCCCGCCTCGCAACCGATGAGAAACTGACAAGAGAAAGCGCATTCGCAATACACGCTGTATTATAGACGACAATCAGTTGTGTATTGTCTCTATTTCTCGGTCCTCGCTGGCGAGTCGATCCTCACTCGCGTTAGTGCAAGCGAAATCTGCGCCGTTGTCAGGATTGATTCGTCAAACGTCTAACGACCATTGTGCCTCGTTGACAGACCGACTGGCGCGAGATTAGATGGCGGCTAGGATAGCGCTGACCCGGGGTGAAAGTAGCTAGCACCCCTTTCGTGCCGGCACGCACTCGTACCTCCCACGGTGACGACCCTTCAACGGCGGCACCACCCCGGCCGTCAACGCTGCCACTGACGACGGCACGGTCGGGCCCCGGGGGCTTGGCGTTATTAAGACCGTGCGATTTTCCTTTTAACCGCGTTTAGTCGTATCGTCTTTGCTGGGTGCTTTTCCCATTAACTCGTTTGTGTACCTTCGCAAAACCGTTGCAAATTGCAGCTGTTAGCGGAACGTCAGCTGTGTAAACAGCGGTGATTGAAACGTTCAGGTCGGCCCGTCACAACCACGGGCGGCTATAGTGCAGGTTGTCAATAACTAGGTGAGATACTCGCGTACACCGACCACTACTTACGCAGGGCCTGCACAAAGACGTCGCTTTCACCTGCCGAAATTTAACAGACACCGAGAGGAGTTGGCCGAGGATCTCATGACTGGCACAGCCCTACATTCACACCCAACCAACACGACACCTGTCTATGGTGCTGTGAATGTAGACCACTGCCATAGTTAAAAGTAGCCACTGAGTACGTAGGCCTACATTATTTTAATGCAAACAACAGCGTATTCCCACTTTCTCCTTTAACAGGTGCACTGTAAATCATCACTCTTCCCACTAGTACGTGATAAACTTGAATGGAAACTTGTCAATTGCGTAACTATACTGCGTCACTGTTCCGAGTCAAACTCGGCGTCAATTCGGTTGTAATTATAAGTGCACTGCGTGACACCGGTTTGTTCAACGCGCACAATCTCAGTTTGAATTACTTCATTGTTCGTGGCATAAGCAGGCTGCAACTTATTAGCAACACACAATGTGACTTAGTGTATTGACAGTGACGTTAAAAATTTGCAATTTTGTGTTGCTTTTTAGAATACAAAGAACAATAAAACAATTATTATTTGTGTTTTCTTGACTGTGTTTTTTGAAGACTACGAGTGAGACATTAGGTTCTTAGGTGGTTTCCTCCAAAAAGCCCAAACTTGGGCTAACGCTGGAGTTGTCTTCTAGAATTAGGGAGTCCACTACAGCTTACACATTTACCCCCTGTGTGGGATCTTTTGCTTCCCCTAGCATAGACACTAGATAGAAGGGACCACCGCCTTTTAGTGTCTCTTCCGAAAGACACAGGCAATGTGAGGTGAACGGAATTGCGTAAGTTTCGAAACGGCGGCAGGTGGGATTGAACCACCGTCCCCTCGATTGACAGCCGGGCGCTCTCCCGCGCGACCACCGCTCCCAGGCGACCTCATCCATATGATGAAGCGACGATGACGATGATAATGCTCACTGTAATGCTAATGCTAATGCATTCCGTGAGACGAGGCAGTGCAGGAGCTATTTAAGATATACCCAGATTCCGGGACATTTGATACGAACCCTGTCCCCCAATTCGCGACTACATGCAATACTACAGATGCAGACTGTGTATTGGCAAGTAACATGAAAAATGGGTGTTGGTGTCGTACCATCATCAACCGCCACGACATTAAAAATTATAAATATTATTACACAAACATTTCATAAGGTAATAAATACAACTCGAGGTATTTCCTGCAACGAAACCACGGTCTCCGTTGTCCGTGTGTTATAATACGGGATTGTTTACGTTTCCTCTAACCCTAATACCCGACACTCCCACAGGGAATTGGGGGAGGGACTGGGGCGTGGGGTGACGGACAGGTCTAGGGCCAGGAGGACGTAGTTGCTGGGGCGAAACTATCAGGGAACGTGGGATAACGGGACACGGAGCCATCTGGTCCATGTTGTGTACTTTCAACGCACCAGCAGACGTACACATCCCAATAGCGCCTGCAATAACAAACCGGCGGCCACTTATCTCCATGTGCCTTTTATAGCGCAAATGAAATACGTCCGGATTAAAATAAACCACGGTCAGACACAATAAAGTGATTTGTGATAATGAAACAATGATGAAGATATGATTTAAATAGCTGATATAATATTGGTGGTGATTTTCCTTTTATACTTTTTTAAACGCAAGCAGCTCGATGGTATTTTCTCGATAGTGTTATCGGACATCCCTGATGGAAT
Organism: Ridgeia piscesae; assembly: GCA_025642075.2. Taxonomy (NCBI): domain Eukaryota; kingdom Metazoa; phylum Annelida; class Polychaeta; order Sabellida; family Siboglinidae; genus Ridgeia; species Ridgeia piscesae. The sequence continues at coordinate 169,577 of JAODUO010001411.1, read as the reverse complement.
GGGAACTAGTGACGTCGACCTTGTCTACTGGGTTACCCGGATGTATCAACTCGAGCCATGTGAGGTAATTATTAGCAAGAAGTTCAACGACCCAATTAAAAGGGTTTCTATCGAAAGCAAACCACCGTGGTTTGCTTTCGATAGAAACCCTTTTAATTTAACAAACATCCAATTCCATATCATCCCTGTGCAGATATCGTAAACCAACAGAAGGCAGAATCTACTCAGTACATCGTGCCGTGGAACAGCTACTGCTTGTGCCGTTTGGTGGTTATCTTGTTATGAATCTGCATTCACTGAAGATTCAGTTGGTTCGTTTTCTGTTGCGCCTTTCTCTCAAACCAGGTCGGGGTAACTAAGTTCGGCGCCTTTGCACCCTACCCTGATGGACGACCGCACTCATTGCTAGGTGTAAACATCGGGGGTATATGTATATGTATATGTATATGTATATGTATATGTATATGTATATGTATATGTATATGTATATGTATATGTATATGTATATATATATATATATGTATATATATATATATATATATATATATATATATATATATATATAGTTATATATAAGTATATATATATATATATATATATATATATATATATATATATATAGTGTGTGTATATATACAGTATATATATATATACATATATATATATTTTATATATATATATATAGGTATATATACAGTAAATTTATATATATATATATATATATATATATATATATATATATATATATATATATATATTGTAATCCCTCGCCGTTAAACACGCCTTGTAAACTCTGTTCAGTGTCAACTCAGTATTCCAGTCAGTCTCTCACACGATGTACACGAGTCACTCATATGATGTACACTGCACTCTATATCACCTGCCAACTAGGGGTCACTGCTGTAAACACTTGTAATTGGAGTTACGTAAAACATTTGTTCTTTTTATTTGGTCATGTGTATTTCTATGTCATTTTATTGTCTTTCTGATCCGAAAACTTGAGGAAATGAGTTCTGAAATGTTTCGTAATCGTAAAGCAGTATACTAAAATTAATATCCGACATTTTCCAATTGCATCCTCTTAAAATAAGCAGCCATACGGTGAGTTGTCATTTAGCGCAGTATGTCCAACCCATCAAGCCGTTGAAATGCCACACGCTGGCTTTGGTAGTTTGTCCACTTCAATTCTAACTCGACTTCCATTGCGTGTTGTTAATGCGAGACGAGTGCTTATTCACACACCAGCTGCTGTCGACATCCAGATAGTGACGCATTCTGCGGGGAAACTGAACAATTTGTAGCGAACAGAACCATCTATGTAAACTTCAAAAGGGCAATAAGATTATTCAAATCCCTGATCTCTCTATTACAAATAAATACACGTTTACACGAGCGATTATTAATTCCGTTTTTCGGGCAACGCCGTGTCGCTGGCAATCGGATAATTTGTCGCTCATGCAAACCTGCCTCTACCACGGCGCTATCTACTCTCTGGGTTATGATAATGATTACTAGGAACGCCTGTAAAATGATCTCATCTGGTGGTCCAAATCGCTCGGTTTCACTTGAATTCGAGACAGACAAGCGACGATGTAACATTCTACACGCGTGTATCTTTGCCGCCTACGATTTCGCGCGCTCGTCTGCCAGCGACGTGTTATATAACGCCTCGGGTATTTCGACTCGCAGTCGGTTCGCGCCAGCCAGCTAGCTGTACGTTAACTATAAATCGCCACGAGATTGAAGCCAGAGCACTTTTCCGTTATCGTACGCCAGCGCGATGCGGCGTGTCACTTTTTCTGACGGTCGGGCGGTCGGGTAGTGGGTGCAGTGTTGACTACTGCCATTTAGACGGTGTCGTAGGTTTACACAGCCCCCCGCCCCCCTCCGGCGCCATTCTCTCAAACGTGCGTTGTCGATGCAAATGTGATAAAAGCTTTTTAATACGCCAATGAGTCAGTATGCATTACGTGCATTGTTAGGGCGTTTATACATAACGCGTCTGCGCTTCAATGCAGTTTTTACCTTATGTATACTCTGTGTGTGTTTCTTAGATTTGTTGGGGCCATTGGATAGG
>JAODUO010001411.1:125000-157500 GCA_025642075.2 Ridgeia piscesae | reverse complement strand
ATTAACTAGATAGTATTTGAATAAAGAAATTTTTGCGACTTTACATTCTGTGATTTATGTATTAACTAGATAGTATTTGAATAAAGTAATTTTTGTGACTTTAAATTCTGTGATTGTTTCCTGTAATATTATATAACTGTGATTCTATTTCCGTGACTTTGTTAATGGAACAGATCTACTTACTGTACTTATTACTTTACCATGATTTTCGAGCTGATAAAATACGCCAATTCCATGATACAAAGAACCGCTCAACAAGAGGGCATCAGACCCAACAAATGTGACATAAAAATGAAGCCTCATATTAACAAAAACACTTTGAACAAAATAACAGCGCCTACAACTTTTGTTTTGGGAAAAACACATGAGAGTTGAGGCGAGGGGATCAGAAGTGAAGGGCAGTGGGATATAGGGAAAACTATATACAACTGCCTCCCCCCTCACGAATATTTCCCCTAACCAAGTTGAAGTTGGTTAGGGGAAATATTCGTGAGGGGGAGGCAGTTGTATATAGTTTTCCCTATCTCCCATTGATGGTTAATGATTAAGCAGGTAACTGATCACCTGCTTAATCATTAACCATCAATGTAATAGACATTGTAATTAGCCTAACATGGTAACTGCCTAACAATCAGCAACGACCATTTGGCGGACAAAAGCGGTTGTTTGTGCAAGACGATTCCTTGTGCTCCAAGTTCTCGCGCATGAGCAGTGCGGTCTTAATGGGCGACGCCATATCAAATGGCGGATACTTTAGTTCAATAAGGTTTAAGGTTAAGGATTTTGAGTGTTCACACAGTTATGTCCCACATTTTTGAGGAGACTGTCACTCGCATAATTGCTTCATAATAATGTCGACATACATTAGTTCAGTGATTTTTTAGAGACTAATAATGAGCTAATCACCCTCTTTAGCGATCATCTCTTCTGTTCTGCAAAAGGACTTTGGCCACTTTACAGTTATGTCTTACGAAAGACAATGAGGCCGAATAGGTGAGCCCCCGAAGAGCGGTCACCTCTCATATAGGGCCACTATTCATTTGCAAAAGGAATGACCTCTACAGAGGGAGATTATTGTATAATATATAATGTCACAGTAATAGAGAGACTAGAGACCAGGTCTTCCTTTACCTGTCTTACTATATGTTGTTACTTTGTTCTTTCTCGTCATATGGACAACAAATCGTGCTCAACCATTGATCTTTGTGATAAACCCACACATTGCAAATAAAGATTGTTCTCCCCCAAATATGTAACGCACTCTACATTTACATTGTTTTGGTGATAATTATGCAGAAAAGCAACTGTGCAAGAGTGGCAGACTCCCCTATGAAATCGAGATATACCTGCGATTCAGTGCTGACTTTCTCGTCAGTAAATTGTACAGGAAGAATCAGCACAGGGAACGACCATACAGTGTCTCCCCCTAGCGATCATTTAGTTTAGTCTTCAGCACTTCTTACGGCGATCAACGGCATATAAATCACATTTTGCTGTAGTGGTGATAAGAATATTTTATTAATATACATAATGATATATATATATATATATTTTTTTACATCGTCTTATAATGACGAAAAACTTGCAACTTCCCTCTGTCCTCAGTCCGGTGATGATACGCTACAAAACAGCAAGCAAATTGTAAGTAAAAGGATGAAAACATACTGCCGAGTGTATCCATTGTAGTACTACACTATGTGCATATTGAAAAAATATAGACCAACCGCACTCTAGCACTATATACAGGAGATGGTCCCTTAGCCTCAACCTAATGCACGATTTAATTATTGTTCACCGTCACTACTGTGTTCCGCGTGTCATAACGTTTCCAAAATATATTCGATTGCAAATCTCCATAAAAATAATATCGTGTCATAGTGAACGAGACTATGACAGTTTGGGCTTGTTGTTCATTCCAACCTGTTTCCTGCTACTCAGATGTACAAGTACCTGACTATAGACGTGTAGATATTTGTGTTCGACTAGTCTTCGCGCAGTTCTGCAGTGCCACTGGCAGTGTGTTCAATGTTTCCAACTGAATTCGAGATAGTCGGCCAGGGAGTCAACGTAATCACCATTTTATAACGCAGTTGGGTGAAAAGGTGTTGTCTGGGACTTTTCAGTCCACCTGGGGGAATATTCTGTTATACACAACTCTCTTAAAATACTCTTGTCTTTTATCTGTTCCAAATGGAATGCTCACAGTTAGACCATTAACCATTTCCCTATAGACTTGCGTGTTCTATTTATATATCGTGGAATATCAATGACAATGTTAAATGTAACCATTTCCCTGTAGTAGACTAGCGTGTTCTATTTATATTACAGTGGAATGTCAATGTTAAATTGGAGCAAATATAATTTTGCTAAACTGTACATCTCCGAAATGGCAATACCTCCCACGATGTTCTCCGGTCGTTCGACACGTTACCTTAGCGCCCTTTATGACGTAGCTCATTCGCATCATGTGACTGATCCAATAAAATGTATCAGTTAAATGTTACGTATCACTATTTCAAATTATTGAGATTTTCAACTTTAATTTTACTTAAGAACAATGGTACAATAAGGTTATTACCAGAGTTCTTTGTCGCCGAACCATTCATTCCAGGAACCAGGCTAGCTCGTACATGACGTCATCTGGCTTCACCTGATCCAGAATGTTTTAGCAGTACGGCGTCTATACGTCGCGGGTTGGTTTTTAGTTGTGTAGGTCATATGCGATTCATTTACTGTTTTATAAATCAACAGTAGGCCGACCATGCATCAGAATCCTGGAAACATAGCTTCAGAATGACCTAGAGCTAACCTAGTAAAGCTAGGGCTATAAAATGTATTTTGGCAACATAATCAGTTTGTAAGCGCTCTCACTGGACAGACACTTGATTAAAACTGAGTCAATATGTCGCAAATACGCAACACTGTTTCGAATGAGAATGACAAACACAACTGGTATTTTCCTTACCACTTTCATAGCATATTGCATCATTTTATTAACGATTTACACAAACATGATTAGATATTAAAAATTGCGCTTTGCAGCAACCAGCTGTGGTCAACATAATCTCTGGCTGTTGCACGTGACGGCTCCTCTTGTCAGAGAAAGCAGAACAATAAACCTACGTGTCGTCATACGAGGCAGACTTTGAGCCATCCCAAACAGCATAAAACGTTAGTTTCACAAACTGGTGCAACAAAGATCTTCAATAACGCTGTCCAACAAATCATTTTGCCTTTTTCATGGCTTTTCTTGGTTGGGAATCTTTCGTGGGTGACATCGATGGTAGTTTCCTCTTAGAGCGCGTGCGTGTGCTTGGACTATCTACGCCTGGGGTACCCACGCTGGACAGTTTCTCTAAAGTCTTCGCTCCCTTCTGCGCTTTCTTTGTTGACAGTGGTGTGACAGCAGGTGTCTTGACAGGCGTCAATTCTATTTTAGTTTTCTTTGTTGACAGTGGTGTGACAGGAGGTGTCTTGCCAGGCGTCAACTCTTTTTTAGTTTTCTTTGTTGACAATGGTGTGATAACGGGTGACTTTGCAGGTGTCAGTGCCTTCTTGGTTTTCTTGGATGACAATGGTGTGACAGCTGGAGACTTGGCAGGTGTCAACTGTTTCTTGACTCTCTTCGGTGACGGTGTGACAGCTGGAGACTTGGCAGGTGTCAACTGTTTCTTGACTCTCTTCGGTAACGGTGTGACAGCTGGAGACTTGGCAGGTGTCAACTGTTTCTTGACTCTCTTCGGTAACGGTGTGACAGCTGGAGACTTGGCAGGTGTCAACTGTTTCTTGACTCTCTTCGGTGCCGGTGTGACAGCTGGAGACTTGGCAGGTGTCAATGCTTTCTTGACTCTCTTTGGTGACGGTGTTGCAGCTGGTGATTTGGTGACAGAATGTGGCGTTGTGTCTCCTTTCACTGCCTCACTGCCGTCTTCCTTCTGTGTGGGCAACTGGTGGAAAAACATAAACCAGCATTAGATATTCAGAAAAATGTAATCACCAATATATAGCTATGTATTCATGTTTGTATTATAGATATTGACTAAGGAGAAATGGACTGCGTGGGGTATGACAAACAAGCCAAGGTAAGACCTGCTTAATGTTTTCCTCAAAGTTCTGATGTTTTCAAGAGTCAATAGTCTGAAAATTACTTAATGCTCAATAGCACAACACATAAATCTGAAACAAAAAACAATTAAACATAACAAATTATTAAAATAAATCATTATGCAACCAAATCACATTTTCGTTTAATATAAATTAAGTCAGCAAATGTCAGAAACCATTTAACCTTGCTGTATGATGCCAGAAATGGATGGATTATATCATATATTCAGATTTCGGTTCAATCCCTCAACGAGGTCTTACCATGTTTGGCAGCTTGTAGCTGATCCCCAACTCAGCTAGTTTTCTCAGACTCTTATTCTTTTTCTTCTTCATCCGTCTGAGAGCTGTTAGCTGCTGCTGTGGAGATTTGAGCTTGTTGTGTTTCTCGATTGAACGTATGTGTGTGGTCGGTGGGAAGAATTGTCTGAAGCAGCCGTGGAATGTCCCTGGGTGTACCTTCGTTGGATCAAGCAACTGGCCTGTAGACAGGAAGAAGAGGTGCTTACTGGACCAAACACTTTACAACATGATGTCATCATAGTCAACAATTGAAGAAATGATCATCACACTTGGTAACATCCATACAGCATTAGTGGCTCAGGGCTTCGGACTCTAGACACTAGAGCTTCGGACTCTTTACTTAAGAGGACCCAGGTTCGAATCCTGTGCTGCGCTGTTAAAACCTTGGGCGAGCATTTTTTCACTTTACATTGCTCCAGTTCACTCAGCTGTATAAATGACTACCTGGCTATAGACAGTGTTTGAGCAGCCTCTGCATATTAGTTGTAGCATACGGCTGGATGCTTCCCAGAGAAGTTGAGATGGTGTCTGATTGAACAGGTCTGGCAGGGAAGTAAAGCGTAAAGCACAGGATTGGATAGTGCGCTATATAAGAACTTTCCTTTAAATGGGGTCAAATACATATAAATGTATTTAAATACAAATACTCTTCAGGAATGTAAATACAAATACTTTTAATGGAAAAGTATTTAAATACAAATACAGTGGAAAGTATTTCAAATATTTTTTTCAAATACTTGTTATTTTCAGGATATATTACTACAGTCGCGCCTCGCTATAACGCGACTCGCTATAACGCGAATCGGCTATAACGCGGTCGGTCGTGGACCCCGAATTTCTGCCGCCAGGGGGGAAATGGGCGCTACAGCTAACAATAACGCTGTAATTAACTGTCACTTATTTTTATGAATTTTTCATGTTTGTCTTGTACAGGCGTATCTAGAAACAATTTAATGATATTAAGAAATTTAACACAGAAGTACAACTGCGTTGCTGAGTTCATTGTTTGTTGTGCTTCTGGCTCTGCTCTGCCGTCGGCTTCGCGGCACCAATCCAATCGTTTTTCAAACCGATCTATTGTGTAACCAGCGCTTGATTTGTGTGGTAATTTCTTAAGTGTTTGTTTAAAACGTTACCAATTCCTTTGATTGCATTTAATTAACTTTAGGCACAGTAAATTTGGTACAAAGTCCTGTTTGTTTGCGCCGATATCAATCGCGTTTGTCTCCTGCCAGTTCGCTGTGGCTTCGGCGAAGGCGCCCGTTCGCTGTGGCTTCCGCGAACGAGCGCCTTCACCGGCTTGTAAATGGCAATGAAATTGCTTACGAATCGGGCGGTGACAAAAAATAATTATGGTACTGAAATGGCAGGCTAAAGTTATGTTATGTTTTCTTCACTGCGTATACGAAAAAATATTTACTTGTGCGCAAATATACGAATTCGTCAACTGCGTGTGAACCGCAGTAGCCTCGAACCACCGTGAATTGCATTATAAATCGGCACGGTAAATGTGCGATCTAAATTTATATTTTGGGATTGATTAAAAGATGAAATTAATCCAACAGTGAGCGCAATTAGTATAAGTATTAATATCTGACCACTTCGGCAACATGTCAATTCATTTGTGCGTTTCGGTTGCTGAGTTCAAGGTTATTTTAGACCGCGACCGCGTACTGTGTTATCGCTCCGCCTCAGTTCGCATCGCCAGACGAGGCCCGTTGGCTCTGAATTTATTTTAAAACTGTACACCATTCGCAAGATTTACTCAGTTCAACATTCGACAGTGTATATTATTTTAACGTAATACACATTTACGTTGGTTTCAATGTCAGTTAGTTTTATAAATCACACATACACCACGCAACCAGCACATTGGCTTCGGTTGCTGTTGTGGCGTTTTGGGGGTGGTGGCGCCCCTGGCGGAATATAATCTATAACGCACCTCGTTTACAACGCGGTTCCATTTCGTGGACCCCAACTACCGCGTTATAACGAGGCGTGACTGTATATATAAAAGAAAAAAGAACTATAGGTAAAGAAAAGGAAATCTTATACAGAGACATCTAGTTGATTGACAATGACATAGTGTTTTGCTCATATAAAGACAGGCAGACCTTTGCTAGGAGTCTTGTCATTGCTAACTACATCACAGTGACAACTCACTCAGAAACTCACAGAGTCAGAAGGTCCATAATAAAATGCCTATATTGCCCTCAGAAGAGTTGGGTGAGAAAACAATATTTTTTAATAAACTACTTTTTAATGACTGTTTGTTTCCATAGGTGCATACTGCGTTTGAAGGCATGGTTTCTGGTTCAATGTCCATTGTTGTTTTGATATTAGAGATGCCACCTCTGTTGCCACCCCTGCCACAAAATGATCCATGCCCTGAATTGTTTAATTTATTACAACTAGACGTTTATCCTGGTTTGTTAAATGTATTTGGGCAGATGGTATCTTACGATACATTAACTTTATATTGTATAAGGTGGTGATAAAAACTAATGGAAAAGTTTCCACACAAACATATCAGCTTTGTATAGAGCAGTGCATTTCCAACAATCACTACTGGTTCTTTAAAATATAAAAGCAAGCTAAATGCAGAAAATCAAAAGAACTTCAGCAGAGTAATGTTTACGTACATTTCAGAAGCCTGTTGAACATCAGATAATTGTTCATTGTGTCGGCAACAATCTTCGCCACTGTGGCTGATGCAAATTCCACAAAAGCATATCCTTTCGCATTCCCCGTCTGAAAACAAAACAAATGTGTGATGTTCAGTTACTAATTATAATTAGCCAATGTGAAGCATATTATATGAAACAATGCATATGATTTCTGATTTCCAACACATTTTTATGTTAGCTGTTTGCAATTTGAATGTTCCACTCTCACAAGACACTAAACCTGTCTACCAAATGTTCACTTAGTACATCTGCGTCTCTTGTTCAGCAGAACCAATTCACTGGAATTGCTGATCAGTGCAGTTCTCACAATCAAGACAAAAAGTAGGCAAAATTATTACCAATTCTACTGAGCACTAATAACATTACTCCCATTGACGTTAGAAATTAATTCTGAGTAATTAAACAGACACATTTCTGTTAATTTAGACCAACATGAACTGATGATGTGAAGGTTGCACTGACCTTCCTGCTGCGCGACACTCTCAGTCGGGTCACCGTTCCAAACTGTGAGAAGTAAGCTTTCATTGCCTCTTCGTAGAAGCCATGAGGAATGTGACCAACATAGATGACACCTCTGTCGGTGACAGCCTTATGCTTCTACAAATATAATAGTAACATTAACTAAACAATACACATCCATTTTATTATTCATAAACATTCAGTGGCACAAATATGACAGAATTATTCCTCTTCCAAAGAGAATCGATATATTAAAACAAAAAACAATCACAAACTTTTCATGCTGTTTTGTTGCATGTAAATCTTAATGATATGTAGCCAATGACACAATTTAGTCACATACATCTGCACATTTTGATATTCATACTACAGTGTATTATATTTGCCACTATTTCCTGGTCCACTAACACTATTGTTCATCACGACTCAAGAGTATACACGTAGACACATTACAGACTTTTATGTTACATGATGTATACCACTCAGTTTTCCAGGTAGGCAGTTTCAACAATGCCTGTCAGAATGCAGGCGATCATTTTCCTTGTATGAATACTGCATGGATATGGTCTAAATAAATATGTATTATACTGTGAAAGCACTAATTACTTAAGACAATCAAAAAAATGATTTCTATGATGTGCCCTAAAAATTACATTCACACATAAAAGTGCCTTCCATCTGCCAGGTGCACCATATGTCCTTTTCAAAACTTAGGTGGAACACTGCCATTGTTTAGTGTTATAGAACCATTTTACCATAGATACAAGTATTTTTTTATTATTATTTATGATTTAATATCTATAAAGCTCTGTATTTTACACATGGAGAAAAATTTTCAGTGGCTAACTTGGAAATAAATTTACTTTTTAGCTAGTTTTCTATATCTGATTTGGTAATATTTAAAACACTGAAACAATAATATCTTATCGGTGCCCGCATAAATTTTATCAGAGGAATTATAATTTTTAGACTAAATGACATAACAGTGGTGATACACAGAACCGCTGAAGAAGGAATAAGCCAACATGTCGTAGATGCCTGGTTAGCATGATATCTTGCATCAGTTTCGAAGAAAAAATGGGCACTACGGCTAATGATAACGCTATAATAACTGTCATTTGTTGTATTATTAAATTCGCCTCATGCTTGTCTTGTACAGGTGTATCTTGAAACAATTTGTTGACAGACAAGAAATTTAACTAGGACAGAAAAGAAATTTAACATAGAAGTGCAGAGTGCCTTGCTGAGTTTGTTGGGCCTCTGACTTCTGCTACACTGTCGCCGTCACGGCACCAATCTGATCGTTTTTCTAATGCGTAACTAGCGCTTGGTTTCCACGATAGTCTCTCAAAATGTGACCAATTACTTTGATTTTCTTTACATAAAAATAGGTACAGTAAATATTGTGCAAGGTATTGTTTGTTTTGTGTCAACATCAAACGAGCACCCTTCCTAAGTTGTAAATTGAAATTAAATTGCTTACGAATCTGATGGCGAAGAACAAGATAACACGTAACTGAAATGGCATGCTAACAGTACATAGCACTACACATTGATAAACACATTTACTGGTGTGCCAAATACGAATTTGTCAACTGCGTATGAACTGTGGTAAATTGCAATATAATTCAGGATGGTAAATGTGTGATCTAAATTAGTATTTTGTGATTGATTGAAAGAGGAAGTGAGCATAATTATTATAACTTTGCTGACTTTGACAACATATCAATTCAATTGTATGTTTCAGCTGCTGTGAGCAAGGTTGTTATTTTTAGATCAGCTATAGTGTATCAGGTAGTGCTGGTTCGATACCAGGTTTTGTTCGATACCGATCGATACCTGAATTTTGTTCGATACTCGATACTCGATACTTACGTTGTAATTAAGTATAATTTTCACATAGAACACAGTTCCCAGTAGAAGCACAGTATGCAACAGAAGTAGTGCTGGTTCGATATCAGTCGATATATTATTGGTTTGATACCAGAATTCTTCTATACCGATCGATATATTACTGGTTCGATATCAGAATTCTTCGATATCAGTCGATACTAGATTTTTAGTCGATACTCGAAATTTACCTTATAAGTGTAATTCAGTACAGTAGAGATCTCCAAAGAAACACTACTATCCACTTAGACTAATGCCACAGAAACACAAAATGTTTCACTTGTAGGGAAATATGTGACAATTTTATAGTCATGCAAACAATGATTAATATGCAATTTTCTATTTATGTAAGTACACAAACAACAGTTTCAATACAATTGATTACTGTTGTAAAACTAAAAGGTAATTGTAATATAATATTAAAACAATAAAGACAACTGCAATAAAATACCTAGTGACAAATTAATTAATTAATTGCACTGAATTATTTTAAATTAATAACAGTACTTCACCCCAGCTGTTTGTAAATACACTTTAATATAGCAGCTTAATTTCAAGTCAATGTGTCTCCTAAAATGACCATCAACAAATACAGCTGAAACAAATGAAACATACAAATAATATGTTATTATTATATAAAAACACCTATCACTTATAATAGTGTCACTGCCAGCACAGCTGAACCTTCACTGTTATAACTTTTTTATTATTAATTCTATCATAAAGATAATTGTGATTTAGCATCAAAACTGTACAGATGATTACAATAAAATAACACCAATTAATAATTGAAAAAATATTAATTTAAATTACAATTGTACTTCCCAGTTCACACCAATATTTTTTTTAAATATAAAACTTAAATTACCACGTTATCAAGTACACATAACAAGCCCCATTATGTTTTTGCAACTGTTTTCAAGAACAGGTCAGTTTCTTCCTCTACCTCTGGCTCTGCTAGTGGTGAACCTGTTTGGCCAGTGCCAGTGTCACAGTGGCAGTAGATGCAGTAAGCGAATCGTCATCGTTAATCAGTCACGTCGTATATGTCACTTCTTGACGCTGTAACCGCAGTTACTTAGTAGATTCGGCAATCGATGGCGATTCGCTTCGACAGTAACTTGATGTCCACTGCTTGCTCATTGTCGAATATTTCGAAAGATCACGTTCTCGAGTCAACGGCAATGCGACGTTGTCCACAACACCAACGTCGACGACATGCCGTACGCTGAAAGTTGATCATCACGTTTTGATAGCTTCTTGATTGGTGACATGTTTCGACAAAAATTCGATGTATTTCCCCCACTATCTTTGAGACGTTTCTAGCATAGCAGACAGTCTTTGTTGGAAAAGTGCCAAATTAGCGATGAACGTTCGACATGTTGTCGTTCGTCTTGGTTGTGGGCGTCGTGTACGGCAAATGGTGGCGCCACCAAACAACAAAACAGCGCCACCAAACGGAACCCGGATAAACAAAGCCTCCGCATCACGCTCGAATAATTATTTATATTAACAATATTATTATTAAACTAGTTTCATAAATACTAGTGCGTGCAATAAACACTCTATAAAAATGCTATTGGATGTGTGTTTTTGTACGCGTAACCGTAAGTAAAGTAAGGAGAAAGATGACATGGTAGTGCCACCAAGCGAGAGCGTCACGTACGATCCTTTGTTTGGATAACGAGGCTAAGCGAAGTCTGACCTAGGCTAAGATCGCTCACAGAAAACAGTTACAGTCGTGCCTCGTTATAACGCGGTAGTTGGGGTCCACGAAATGGAACCGCGTTGTAAACGAGGCGCGTTATAGATTATATTCCGCCAGGGGCGCCACCACCCCCAAAACGCCACAACAGCAACCAAAGCCAATGTGCTGGTTGCGCGGTGTATGCGTGATTTATAAAACTTACTGACATTGAAACCAATGTAAATGTGTATTACATTAAAATAATATACACTGTCGAATGTTGAACTGAGTAAATCTTGCGAATGGTGTACAGTTTTGAAATAAATTCAGAGCCAACGCGCCTCGTCTGGTGATGCGAACTGAGGCGGAGCGATAACACAGTACGCGGTCGCGGTCTAAAATAACCTTGAACTCAGCAGCCGAAACGCACAAATGAATTGACATGTTGCCGAAGTCGGTCAAATATTAATACTTATACTAATTGCGCTCACTATTGGCTTAATTTCATCTTTTAATCAATCCCAAAATATAAATTTAGATCGCACATTTACCGTGCCGATTTATAATGCAATTCACGGTGGTTCGAGGCTACTGCGGTTCACACGCAGTAAGACGAATTCGTATATTTGCGCACAAGTAAATGTTTTTTCGTATACGTAGTGAAGAAAACATAACATAACTTTAGCCTGCCATTTCAGTACCATAATTATTTTTTGTCACCGCCCGATTTGTAAGCAATTTAATTGCCATTTACAAGCCGGCGAAGGCAACCGTTCGCGGAAGCCACAGTGAACGGGCGCCTTCGCCGAAGCCACAGCGAACTGGCAGGAGACAAACGCGATTGATATCGGCGCAAACAAACAGGACTTTGTACCAAATTTACTGTGCCTAAAGTTAATTAAATGCAATAAAAGGAATTGGTAACGTTTTAAACAAACACTTAAGATATTACCACACAAACCAAGCGCTGGTTACACAATAGATCGGTTTGAAAAAAGATTGGATTGGTGCCGCGAAGCCGACGGCAGAGCAGAAGCCAGGGGCACAACAAACAACGAACTCAGCAACGCAGTTGTACTTCTGTGTTAAATTTCTTAATATCAATAAATTGTTTCTAGATACACCTGTACAAGACAAACATGAGGACTTCGTAAAAATAAGTGACAGTTAATTACAGCGTTATTGTTAGCTGTAGCGCCCATTTCCCCTGGCGGCAGAAATTCGGGGTCCACGACCGACCGCGTTATAGCCGATTCGCGTTATAGCGAGTCGCGTTATAGCGAGGCGCGACTGTATTATACAAACTAACTCTACAATAAAGTTTTAGAAAACAATTCACATTTTATGTTATATTATTTTAAAACAACCACGCCTTAGTCAATTTAGGCTGCGAAGCGCTGTAGTGATAGTTCCCGTAAACAACGTCGTCATCAACAATGATGTTGTGTCTTCGCATCGACATCGTCGAATGGACTCGATGTCAAGTATCGAAATATCGAAGGTATCGAAGGTATCGTAGGTATCGAAAGTATCGAACAGTGGGCGTTCGATACCAAAAGTATCGAAGTATCGCGATACCACTAAATATCGGTATCGAACTTTCGCAAGTATCGCGATACTTCGATATATCGAACCAGCACTAGTATCAGGTCACATCATCAGCCATGGTGTGTAGGTTGTTAACTTATTCCAAAACTGTACATAACTCCCAGTGTTTTATTCAGTTCAGCATTCGACAGCATGTAACATTTTAATATAATACACATTAGCAGGCAATAAAGAATAAACCGCATACACTTTGCAACTAGCACATTGGCTTCAGTTGTGTTTTAGGTGGCGCTCTGGTAGAATATACTCTTTTTATAATGTGGTTCAATTTCATCGAACCCGGAACCCAAATACCACGTTATAACGAAGCGCAACTGTACATAGTTATTCAAACAAAAATTAACAACCCAGTCTACTATTCCCAACCAAGTTCATCACATCAGGATATGGAAGCCAGTTGAGCATCAGCAAAATTTAACACATTGTTACGGTAGGAAATACAGCCTCAATCAATGATGACAAGCTTGTCATATGCAATTAACTGTCATAAAAAGTTTGCGGAAAACTAACATACAACACAATTACATAGTGGCAGCATAACGACATTACAACGCTGATAGGCAAATTTAAATTACAATGTGCAAGATTTCTAGTGAACTGTTTTTTAATGTCTTCAGATATTGTGAGTAGTGGTACCGCATCTCAGAACTGGTATGTCACTATGTGTTTGTCTGCCAGGCTCTACTCTGGTTACTGTCAGCGTCGCGCACGACACATTTGGAACCCTCTAAGCCTCTTGAGGTTCTATGATAACTACTAGAATATCGACTCACGCAGCTTTGTTTCTACATTATTTTTCATTGTACACATCTGGATGCTCATTACGCAGTATGTTAGCGTTACAAGTAGCCTCAGCAGTCACAGGCCAGCTCGATAGGAAGAGTCCGTGAGCGATAATAGGGCTACATTAAATAAACGTACTGCTACTTCGTTGTTATTTGAAAATATATACATAAGCTGTTTATGTTACCTTAGAGACATTTAATTTGCGGTGGAGCTCTTTTTTGCCCTCTCCGGATAAGGTCATTTCTTCCGGCAAAGCTGTTTTTGTAGACATGTTGGTCAGTTCAACAACGAGCACGTGTAAGGAAAGCCTCACGGGAACAAGAAAATAATCTAAAAATCTGTCAATTGTTGGAATAAGAAACCATTAGGAGTCTTGATACATATTTATTGGAAAACTTAAATAAGTTTATAAATTAGCGTTATTGGTTATATTTGCGTGATCGTGAGGAAAATGTTGGTGATTGAAAACGTTCCAGATCTGTGTTCCAATGTTACATCGTAAATATGGAAACGCTGAATATTTCGGAGAGTCAGGATGCAAAAGGTTTCATACGATGTAATTTCATCAGTTACACAAACACGCAAACTATTATTTGATTTAATGTATCAACACAATGAAAGCATCGTTACTGATATGACACCTATGCTACCAGATAATATTTTATACAGATAATTGTTACGGTAATGTATGACATACTAGCAAATACCAACATATGTAAAGTATGAAAGGTTAAAGCATTGCAAGTTGATTAAAGCTTAACAGCATGACAAAAATAACTTATATAATAACAGCAACATATTGTATTAGTGATATTATAGGAAACTACTAAAATAACAATTATTGTTGTAATAATCATAGTCCAGTGCGATATAACAGTGGAGGCGTCTTGTTGTTGTAATGTTAGTTCGTCTTGCCGTTCCCATGCGACGGTAAGCAACATGGCGAAGTTCGTTATTGCCGGTAATTATATTTTCCGTAATTCAACTAAACACTGTACTCTGTTGAATAATCAAACGCCATATGTAACTCCATAGATTAGCATCTTAATGATACGATAGCGCCCATTTAAATGACCTACGGTAATTAATGCAATTCACCACTGTCAACCAGTCTCTGAGTCTGATTGAGACAGATTCGCTTATCACTTGACTAGTCTTGACAGTCACTGACTGAATTAGTGTCAGACTCTATCACTGACTCAGTGACTGGTCTGGAATAGGGATGTGGGATCTTACAAATGGTTGTTTGCACTTATGCAGAACCCTAACCCTCCTAAATGTTGCCATTATAACTCTGTCTTTGCCAACATTTAATTGATACTTGATTTTGTTAATTCAATCATTTAACATCATCTTGTCACTTGTGCATATTTATGATTTATAAACAGTACGTCTTAGCAGAATTGTTAGGTCAAAAAGACAGCGTGGTTGGCATAAACAAATTGTTTATCACTCATTCCATGTGCACAGCTCAGCGACACATTCACCGCTGCGCCGCAACTGGCACAAATCGGAGCGCTATTTATTTGGGTCTCAAAATGCAATATTTGTGAAACATAAATAAACATGGGAATGCTGATTGATCATGTTTATGATTAGAGTTTATATGAGGTATCCAATATAGGCAAATATATATATAGTTAAACTGGCAAAATTGAGGTTTCATGTTGGTCCGAATTCTGCATAAGTGCCGGGTTGTTAAATTGTTCTCCTCTTACATTCCCTGAATATAGAGGAGGCTGGCCTCCGCAAATAGCTTAATTTTGTGTTTTTTCACCCTGTTCCTGGATAGATAGACTGCCTCCACTCCCCTTTTAGTGACTTTACACAGTTTTACCACGGACTTATATGCACACATGTGCATATAAATCCATGGTTTTACCCCCTACCCAGCTAAGTGGCAAATGAACTTCAATATTCCAAAATGTCACCTCCTCAGAATTACCCAGAAACGGAAGCATATATCCACTTCACCTATGCCATCTCAAACCAACCAATCTCCCAAGTTGATTCACACCCTTATCTAGGCATCACAATAGATTCAGAACTATCATGGTCAAAGCATGTCCACACCACTGCATGTCACTGGGCCTCCTTAAACACACTCTCCACCTTGCAACACCTAAAGTTAAAGAAACAGCCTACAACATGTTAGTAAGATCAAAACTGGAACAACGAAACTATAGCATGGAATCCATATACAACAGAATAACATTGATACCCTTGAAAAAATCCAGAGAAGCGCAGCCAGATTTACACTAATTATGACCAATGCCGCAAAACAAGTGTAACAAGATCAATAAACAAACTTGGTTGGGACACACTTGAAACATGACGATTACAACACCAACTCAAATTCTTTTACAAAATAAAACAAAACCTCCTAAATATCATGTTACCACAACACATCATAACCCATACACGAAAAAGCAATTCCAACAAGTACATACACATCTACACATGCATCAATGCATATGCATACTCTTTCTACACAAGAGTCATAAGAATCTGGAACCTACTCCCCCCAGAAATCATAAGCATCCCGACAAACCCTCAGTACCAACCACCTTGTTGTTCCAGCCCACCTCACCAACTGTAGCTTAAAAATAGATACAGAGACAAATTACTATACTTGTTTACACAGTTACTTGTACATTTAAATTGTTATTCTTCTTCTTCTAAATTCACTTTCATGTTCATGCACCCTCAGCACTGTACACCGCACAACTCCCATGTTAGTCCCAGAAGGGGCTGTGTGGAGTCAGAAGACAAAAGTCCACGATGTGTATGCCTGTTCTCCACTCTGCACCCAATAAAATTTATAAATCTTTATATTATCCTGTATCAATTATTCTAATCGTTGCCTCTTTTTACATTATTATTAGGCTGTCCGATAATCATCCCCCAAACTGTGTTCGAAAAATACCTGCACAAGTATGTAACAAAGCTAATGACCAAGATATTAAGATGTCAGATAGAAATATATTAAGAAATTAACTGGTTGTGAAAATATTGAGACAACATTTTTACTTCAAATCGTTCAAACCCCATAAAGGCACTGACAATTCCTCTGACAATAACATGGTCATTGGTTTGTTTATATTACTCACCATTAATTAGTATTGTCAGAAAGACAAATACATGTCAGATGTTGAATGGAATAGATTAACTGCCGAATGGACAAACTGGTACTAAATAAATTGATAATAAAGAAAATTGAAAAATATCTCAGAAATACAGGTGACACATATTATTTGAATGGCTTCTTTGATGACATGCGATATGTGACCTTTGACCTGGATCACAACCTTGTTCAATCTGAGTAAACCTGCACTAATCCGAATAAACAATCACTGGTGTGTTACAGGAGCGGCAGACTGCCCGTACTACGCCAAAGTGGAACTTCTAGCAGATACCCTTGAAAGGAATCTTCAAAGTTTTATGCTGCACAAAATTGTTATCAACCCTGATGAATGGAAGGTGTGTAAATGCAAGTGCTACTGTCAACAATATGTACAATAATATGTTGGGAAATGTTCAGACTATTCCTGATCTGATGTTCTGATGTAATGTAAGGTGCTATCATTGAACATGATTTTTTACTTTCAGGCAATATTTAACAGTTATTAAAAGGGGTCCATTTATACGAAAAGCAAGACATTTGTCCCATGGTAATTTGGAATTTATTCTACATACAATAAAGCAATCCACTAAGCATTACCCTGGATCCATTTGTAAAGATGCTCATGTAATAATTCATGGCATTATAAATATTAAAAAAATTATATGATTGTTATCAAGAAGTATAACTGATACCATTGTAACTACTGTGTGACAGTATGGTTGATATTATTATAACTATCTAGAAGTGTGATTGGTGTCATGTAACTGTGGTTACTGTAGACGTGGCTGTCCCAGCTGTGTGAAGAGCGAGGCTGGAATCACAAAAAGTCGCCAATTATCTGGCGGGAGTTGGTTGACAGAGGCGGAAAAGGAATTCTTATCGGTGGTGCAAATGAATTCCAGGTTTGTAAAATATATATTTCATTCAACATATTGGTCAATTTCTACATGAATAGATACAAATAGTTATTGTACTCTCTATGAATGAGTGGGAGAAGGTCACTTGGTCTCAAGTATTTAGGACAGCGAATTGTTTATTCCAATATCAACAAAGACATTGCAGATGACAAACCTGCAACAGAGGGGGGGGATGTGTAATTGATTAGGACGTATTAATGGAATCCTCTTAATAGGTTGTTTTAATTTTTGTCTATTTGGTTATCAATCACTACTTGTATGTATGAAGTATAATACAACTTTAAGCATTGACATTACAGATAATAACATTTCATGTTTTAACAAGCTCTGTCAATGCCATTGTGATGTACATCCAGGAGTATGCGAATGGCTACTACGACATAAAGTCATTGCTGACGAGTGATGACTTAATGACCATAGCAGCAGAGAACAAAGCCACGAAGAAGGAAATAGATGCAGAAGAACAGAAAGTGAAAAAACAGCGAAAGCCAGTAAAGGTGGGAATGATTTTAAACCAAGACGTATATGCTACACTGTCATAAATAATATGTTCAATTGTTATTGCCCATCTAACTATGTTTAACAAGCCCAAGCCTCGTGTATAATGACAGTCCAAGAAATGTTTAAATTGATCCCAAATATCTGACACATCACTGTGTAGCAAAACCAAAAGAAGGGTTACAGAATTAACTGCAAGTTTGAGTAATAGTCTGTTGATGATACGAGGTCCCACAGTCAAGATAGCCAAAGAGAGGTAATTGATCGATTTATTCACCAAACTTGTGTAGTTCACGCATACCTAGTTAGTTGGAAAACATATCTTATGTTTCTTCATAGCAGTGTACGTATTACAATATAACTAAAACATAGCCTAGAAAAAAGTGTGTGTGCGCGCGCGTGCGTGCGTGCATGTGCGCATGTTAATTTTATATCTAAAATTATAAAAAGTCGACACATATTGGGATCAGAACTGCCACATAGTTGGGCTAGATTTAGCCAAGTCTCGGACTACGCCCCTATCGAAACATTATACCGTGCCTTCTGGCACCTGTTGCGTGTGTTCAGGTATGCATCACAAACGGCACGGGCGACGTGTGCTACCATCTGGCGGAGTCGTTCGCGAGCGGCAAGATCCTCGGGCCAGGCGTCGAGATCGACCTGGTACTGCACGAGTACGCGCGCACCAAGTCGCTCATGGACTTGTACACGGCCGAGCACGAAGAGACGACACTGGACGGCGTTGTCATGGAAATGACTGACCTTGCCTGTCCTCTGCTGACGACCGTCACGCCGACAACCAACGCCAGGGTGGCGTTCGCTGACTGCTGCACCATCGTCCTGCTCGACGAGGTGAGTGGCGGCGTAGTCGCTAGATGGCGCGCACGTTGGTTGATGCGTTTATGCGCCTCATGGCGTGTATGGTTCCGAGCTATACAGTAAATTGTTGTTCACACCAGTACGTCCTTTGACTGATATTCTATTAGTTGTAATCAGCGGAACACATTTACCAATAAAAATAATAACAATAATTAGGTAACTGCTATTGCGCCTAAATCCTTAGAAACCAAGTTGAGAGGTGCACCAATGTCATCAGATTGATTGAAACACCAGGGAACTATGGTGGATAGGCAAGGTTGTAAAGGTATCTCGGCGGAATTTAGCAATATTTTCAAGTGATTTAACACTAGAAGAAATATTCCAACGAGTAGGCGCACCCACAACAAAAGCACAAGTCCCAATGTTAGCATTGACATAACCTACGGAAATAAGGCATAAGGCATATCTACTTAAAGGGATACTCCAGTCAGTGAGAGATTCACAGCATTTACTTACATTTGTATACTATATTGGTTGTGCCTAGTAACTGTGCACAAAGATCGTTAATAAACAATTAGCAATAGTTTAATGGTAGCAAAAACATGCTATCTTAGATTCAAGGCGCTGCCATCTTGAGACGTATGCGCCAGTGACGTAAACGATTTTGGTGCTTGTTGAAAAAGGCAAGGATTGGCGGAATCTTCGCTAATAATTGTGATTATGACGTAAGCAATCCGCGACGTACTGGATACATCAAATACCATTGGACAGACATAGTATGTTCGAACGTGCATGCGCCAATGACGTAAGCGGTTTACATCACTGGCGCATAAGTCTCAAGATGGTAGCGCCATGAATCCAACATGGAGTGTTTCTGACACACTTATACTATAATTAATTGTTTATTAACGATCTTTGTGCAAAATTACTATGCACAACCAATATAGTCTACAGATGTAAGTAAATGATGTGAATCTCTCACTGATTGGAGTGTCCATTTAATATACACATACCTTTATGATAACATCAGTCATTTGATTTAATCCCGTCAAAGTTTCCAACACATTAAATCGCAACCTAGCAAGGAAACGTGGACAGGAGATACGAATTAAATCATGCAAGCTGGATAAGTACGCTCCACGGGTCATGCTTTTCCCGACGTAGCCACATCGACGACTCGACTGCAGCCGTATATCACTGACGCCAATGGTTACGTGTTTGTGCCGTAGATTGAGCAGGAAGAGGACGAGACGACGCCGTCCTGGTTGAGTCGCGTTCACAGCCGATTCGTCGGCTACGCCCGCGTCATCAACGAGGTGGCGCCCCCTAACGTCAAAGTGATCGTCGCCGGCGGTGGACCCATAAACTTCATCGTGTCGATGATGATCGAGAACGCGCCGCTGATCCGCCGTCAGAACATCGTCGGGTGCGCGCAGTTGGTCGAGTGCCAGGCAAAGGGGGTGCTCGCCGAGACCCTCACCCTCAACTCGGCCGGGGTCGTCGACGTGACGGTGTGGGGCAGCGTCAACGGCAGCATCTACGTCGACACGACGCGGGCCAAGCTCCACGGCTTCGACGGAGCCGTGTGGGGACCGAACTGGTTCGCCGTGTCGGCCAACGAGACGACGAGGAACGACAAGTGGCTAGAGACGGAGTACCAGGAGCTGGTGAGGACGAGGACGGCCGCCACCCGCACACAGACTGGCCACTCGCTGCCCGCCATCGCCTCGGCGTCGGCCCTCGCGACCACACTCAAGTACTGGTGGAACGGCTCGCCGGCCGGACAGACCTTCTCTCTCGCCGTCCTCTCCGAAGGTAGGCGTGTTATATGGCACGAAGCAGGGATGGGAAGCTATTGTCTACTTGTCTACGAGGCCAACCTCGCAGGTCATGTTAGTTGTTAGGAAAGAGTCCCACTTTGCACACCCCGCCACAATCCACCAGCTGTGGCGGTGTCTTGATGGTCTATGTAATTATGAGGTCATCCCCGTCTGCAGGATTTGCAAGTTAACATGTAAAAGATAAAGCGTCAAGCTTATGCTGTTCAAAATAACGTGGGCGGAAAGCGGCAAAAGATTCCAAGGCAGGTTAATGATGCTTCGGGCTAAGAGTCATCACATGGCAGTACTACAAGACACATTGTGTACACACTGACGCACGTATGCACGTATGCACGTATGCACGCTCACACACACACACACACACACACACACACACACACACACACACACACACAAACGCACGCACGCACGCACGCACGCATGCACGCGCGCGTTATCTTGTTTAAGGAATCCTCAATCGTTATGCTAGCGACGGCTACTACAACTATAAATATGAAGTTGGTAGTGCCGTAATATCACGTCGTTGAATCATTCACGTTTTGACTGCGCACTTGTCCTTTCAGGCTGGTTTGACGTCCCGGAAGGTCTCGTGTTTTCCTGCCCCGTCATGTTCACGAGCAAGGGCTACTGGACTGTCTGCCAGGACATTGATCTGTCTCAACAGAGTAAAGCAAAACTACAAACTATTGTACAGGTAAGTCTCAGTGAAGACTGCAGCAGGACTCATCACGGACCTGGTGAGCAGCGTCCTGTCTGTCAGACTCGACTGTCATTAGTACCTTCTCTCTTCCCAGGACTTCATACTTCTTTCGTTTTGGGTTACAATAATATAATACCTTGTTAAAGCAATTCTTTGAGACTCCAATATATTTATATCACAACTCCGAGTATTGTCCGTCAAACTTCGATATTGTGAAAACAATATGCACATGTTCACCAGGATTGAAAATATGGAAAAGATACTTACAGAGGAAATACTTATGGGAGATGTTCGTGTTTTGGTACAGTTTATGTCTACATCTTACAAAGAATTGCTTAAAAAAGATATCATACTGGGAACAACCCTGCCTTTTCTTCCGATCTTTTGCTTCCCATCGTTGTTATGTTGGACCGTTTTTGGGGTCCGTGTCACTGTCATTCTTATCCACGTTTGAACACGTAGAGCCGATTTTGCGTTTTAAAACGTTTAGAGGTGTGTCACAAAAATATTGTCTTTGATGAAACGGCGGTGGCATTATGTAAAAATCCGTAAGCTTTATAGAGGATTCTCTTTAGTAATGTTTTTCTTCGGATCTTGCCACCTTGCTATGGTGGTCAGCGGTCGTCTACTTCTTGTAATGATTGTTGCTTTTACCCGACACATCGTTCACTGCAGACTCTTGCGTAAATGTTGTGCTTTGTGCCAATGACGTGTTTGTGCTGCAGGAGCTGAAGGAAGAACGAGAAGTCATATATCCTCCTCCGAAGAAGGAGAGCGAATCAATTGTTGCCACGCCATCCGTCGAAGGCTCGGAAGGCAGCAAGTTGGGGGAAGAAGGTGAGTTGTGGCACCGATTGTGTTTGTTCAAATGTATACACAAGTACTAACACTGGCGAGGGAACGAAATATTACTATGATTGAGGGTGGGGTGAGGCTGATAACCAGAGCTTCAGGACTACTCAGTTTTCGCTGTCATCAAAAGATGAGGGCTGTTCATGGCCACGCCGCCATAACATCACATTTACTAATAAGAGCAAAACCATATGTTTAACCTCTAGCGAAATTATAGGAGGCAGCTTCCCTCTTGCCCCTGTTCACGCGCATACAGCTCCCTTAACCCATTACGACTCCAACTCGTCGACATAATAAAAAATTATAAACATTTAACGTGTGAAGAATTTATGTTCTATGTTGATTTCCTATACAAACAAATTGCGTAGTTTTGTTTAATTGTCTAAAGTTTGGTGAAGTCATTTGCGAAACTAATATTCAACATTCAAACCACGTATTCGGGTGTTTTTGAGAGAGCAATTCACGTCGACAACCTCAGCACACAAACATGCAGGGCCTACATGCACCTTGCACTCATGTGAAGATTCCAATATTCTAATCGCTTGCTTTAAGGTCACATATATTACAATGACATTGTAGTCCCTTAGTCACACACAAATTGCAGTTTATATGTCCAACATTTATAAGTGGTGTTTGTAATCCCGTCTTTGTCGTCGTGTCACGTGATCCTCGTCTGTTTCCGGCGGAGAAGGCGGTGAGGACGACGACAAGTTCAACCTGGACAAGATTGACGAAGATCGGGAAGGCGAGGAACAGGCGAAGTCAATAGGCTCAAAGACGGGCGTGGAAACAGGGGAAGAAGTAGTGGATGGAGAAGCAGAGGAAGAAGACGAAGAGGCGACGGAGGAGGGAGAGGAGGAAGGGGAGGGGGAGGGGGAAGGGGAGCAGGGCGTTGTTGAACCGGGCGATGAATCGGTCGAGAAGGCGGAAGAGTAAACACATAAGACTGTAGCGGAAGTCGTCTATACATGTCGCCATCAGGTGACGTTTTAGTTGTATTACCGTGTGCTGCCACCTGACGGGACGGCACTTATGTTTCACAGGACATCGACTCTTACAGTGTATGTATGTAAACTTATATGTAAACTTATGTTATGCGGGTGTACTTTATCGCTGCTGTCACATCTATGGTATTATGATGGTTAAGTGAGCGTATGCACGCACGCACACGCGCACACGCACACACGCGCACACGCACACACGCACACACGCACACACGCACACACACACACACACACACACACACACACACACCATTCGCACACTCGTGACAATAACATCATCAACAACCATAACAACAACAGTCACTTTTTAGCACGAAATAACATACATGGATCCCGTCTCACATGTTAATGTTTTTAATTGTTCAAGTTGAGAAGTTGTAAATAAATGTACGCGTTTTTGCTAGTACTGGCTATGTCCAATTGTTGATATATTTGCATCGAAGCAATACCTTTTCGCAGACTTTTTTAGTTTTTCGGCGTCATAATATTTGAAAATATTTGTAATGGATACTCCAATCAGCCAGTTGCCTGCTCAGGAATCAATTAATTATTCATGTAAATCACAAACGCACCACTTGAGACCACATGCAACCTTTATTCCATGTTCGGTGTGCCGAGTATTCGTCACATATGCGTCCGTCTATATGCCTCAACGTCACAACGGAAACTTGCTTTCACTTACACAGCTAACGCGAGGACACCGGGAATTTATTCTCACTGACCATTTTAGCATTCAACAGAAAATACCCCGACCTGTGCCACGCCATTCCTGATCAGTTGATCTATTTTATACTATTTAAGTATTTTAATTAGTTATAATTTCATCTATTCAGGTTGTATATTTCATTTATATCGTTAATAATATAATTTGCAGAATGTTTTATAATTATTTCTATCTGACACGTTAATTAGTCAATTTTTTTATATTCAGATTATATTTCATATCTAGTATATATATATATATATATATATATATATATATATATATATATATATATATTATATATATATAAATATATATATATATATATATATATATATATATATATATATATATATATATAAGTTATACTTTCATATATAGTTTTACTAACATACTTTAATGAATTGTTTTATCGGTCGTAATGTTCTTATTATACTTTTCGGCCGCTATGACTGCCAGAGAATACACATAATTGTTATAATAACGTTCTATAGTCTACCGAATTGTGACTGCCAGTCTTTGTATGGCTGCAATCAAAATTAGGAAATTAATTTTATTCGTCGTGTATGGTGACAGATTTAGACAACTCACCATCCTTCCTAAATAGATTATATTTCATTTCTAATTGCCTAATACCAACAACGTTCAGTTTATTTAAATACGTTCTGGTCTAACAGAGATAAGCTTCGCCGTATAACTGGTTAAATACTTATATACCTAATAGACTTAATACATAGGTGCAGCATCTACTGCTTAGCCTTAGTTCATACTGTCTATATCTATTTTATGTATTGGTCAGACGCCGACATTTACGATTACTCTTTGCTAGGTGGAAACCATTTCCTGTTGAAATCTCCTCGTGTTTCACATTGTTCCCGATAACAACATAATATACATACACTCAATTTACATATGTGTCTAACATGTAATTAACAAGTTTGACACGCAGCCTAATTTCTGATTATAATGATCTAATCTAATCGGCCATGTTGAAGGTTGCCCTTTACTCCTCCTCGCCGAGCCGTTCGATTTCGTTGAGCATGAAGTCGATGTCTGGTTGCGTTGTGGCGGCATTAGACACGATCATGCGGAAGAAGTTTGGCTTCTCGCCAAGTGGCTGGTACCCGACCATGGTGCTTCCTTTCTCCATCATCATTGCCTTGATCTTCGGCGCCACCTAAATCATCAGAATAGAATAGAACCAGCCATTTGGTGACAGCGGTGGGCGTTTGAGACCACTTGCAAAACTCAACTAGAGGGAAAGTGTTTTGCCTCAATGATTACGACCCATCGCCCTCCCCATTTAGCCCAAAAGTGCAATTCAATAAGTGGCAACTTCCCATAAGTACTTTATCTGCCACTTATTTTTTACTGTTGATGCACAATGTGCATCTGATGCGCACACAACAGCCAATAAATGATTGCGTCTACCCGGGGGTAATCGAATAAGGACGTGGCTTATTAATTAATTATAAAACAACGTATGCATGAAGTCTGCAAGAAAGCTCAGTGAAAGATACTTTTACAGAAATCCACCTTACAATCGTATCATAAACACTAGATGAATATTGTAAAAACCATCAGGCGAGTAAACCGAAATCTACCGAACGACCTAAACGATTCACGACGACGTCTTAACTGTGGATCGTGAATGTTGGCGCGAACTGGAAACTGTCCGTATGCGGGCTTATGTTATCGATACACTGACCAGGGATTCATGAACCATATTTCTAAGAAACTAAATGCATGGAATTGCACTTGCGAATTTAAAAAAAAACATGATGTATGTATAACTTTGTATATTATGAAGATGTTATACTTATCAAAGAATTGTTTTAACAGCTCCAAGTCCTTTTACATTGACTGCTTACATGTAATTCGGTGGCTTAAGATGCAATATGGTTTTCCAAGTAGAGCACCAGAAAGAGCTTTTGTAAACGCTACAGTTGTGCCTGGTCCTGCCACGCACTCAGCCTTCTGTCCGACAGCGAGACGACCGTACCTTGTGAAGCCTTGCATCCCGCTCCGGGCCCGGAGTCAGACGGCGCATACTGCTCGGGACGTACCAGAAGCAGACGTTGATGAACTGAGGCTGAAACCGGCGAACAACGCATCAGTTACCGAATTGCATTTACTATCACAATCAGCAGCAGAAATTAGACCGATAGCAGCAGCAACAACAACACAGACGACGACGGCGACGGCGACGGCGACGGCGACGGCGACGACGACAATAACACTATGTTACACATTTACAGCTATCGCTTCTTCAGATCATTGAAGATAAAAGAATTCTTTGTCATTTTAACCTACTTACGTTTTCGAGGACGAATTCGAAACCTTTTCTCTCCTTCAGTTTCTGCTGGAGATAACTACAGCACAAATGTATGTTTTGTGTTACAATCTGTTATAAAAAAACCTGCATATACATACATATATCATATATTGATATATACATACATATAATATATATATATATATATATATATATATATATATATATATATATAATACATATTATATATATATATATATATATATATATATATATATATATATATATATCATCATCATCATATATAAAACATAAAACATAAAACATACATACATACATACATACATACATACATACATACATACATACATACATACATACATACATACATACATACATACATACATACATACATACATACATACATACATACATACATACATACATACCATATGAATCTAAGCTATTGTTCGTAAGTGCTTTAATAATCCACATAACGTGATAAAATGCTACAGTATTTATACTGTTGCAAGTGGAATCTCTTTAATGAAGCATCCAGCGACGCTGCATAGTGAAACATCAACATGTCCTCCCAGATAGTTCGTTGTCTTGCCGAGGACCTGCAGCCAAGTGCGGCGAACAAGAATTGGCAGGGCTGTAGAAGGACTTTAACCAAGTTCCGTCTGACGACGCGCCACCACTTGGAGACAACCGTTCTGAGGCCATCACTCTAAGGCAGACACTCTGAGGCCGACGCTTCGAGGCGACCCACTGAGACAAAGCTCCGAGACACACACCGAGACCGACACTCCGTGACAGGCACTTCGTGACACACACTCCGTGGCAGACACTTCGTGACAGGTACTCCGTGGCAGACACTCCGTGACAGACACTCCGTGGCAGACACTTCGTGACAGACTCTCCGTGGCAGACACTCCGTGGCAGACACTCCGTGGCAGACATTCCGTGGCAGACACTTCGTGACACACACTCCGTGGCAGAACTTCGTGACAGGTACTCCGTGGCAGACACTCCGTGGCAGACACTTCGTGACAGACTCTCCGTGGCAGACACTCCGTGACAGACACTTCGTGGCAGACACTCCGTGGCAGACACTCCATGACAGACACTTCATGACAGACACTCCGTAACAGACACTTCGTGACAAACACTTCGTGGTAGACACTCCGTGACTGACACTTCGTGGCAGACACTCCGTGACTGACACTTCGTGGCAGACACTCCGTGGCAGACACTCTGTGACAAACACTCCGTGGTAGACACTATATGAGCGACACTCCGTGGCAGACACTCCGTGACAGACACTTCGTGACGGACACTCCGTGACAGAAACTTCGTGGCAGACACTCCGTGGCAGACACTCCGTGACAGACACTTCGTGACAGACACTCCGTGACAGAAACTTCGTGGCAGACACTCCGTGGCAGACACTCCGTGGCAGACACTCCGTGACAGACACTCCGTGACAGACACTTCGTGACAGACACTGCGTGGCAGACACTCTGTGACAGACACTTCGTGGCAGACACTCCGTGACAGACACTTCGTGACAGACATTCCGTGGCAGACACTCCGTGACAAACACTCCGTGGCAGATACTTCGTGGCAGACACTACGTGGCAGACACCCCGTGACAGACACTCCATGGCAGACACTACGTGACAGACACTCCGTGACAGACACTCCGTGGCAGACACTCCGTGACAGACACTTCGTGGCAAACACTCCGTGGTAGACACTCTGTGGCAGACACTCCGTGACAGACACTCCGTGGCAGACACACCGTGATAAACACTCCATGGCAGACACTCAGTGGCAGACACTCAGTGGCAGACACTTCGTGGCAGACACTCCGTGGCAGACACTCCGTGGCAGACACTCCGTGACAGACACTCCGTGACAGACACACCGTGATAAACACTCCATGGCAGACACTCCGTGGCAGACACTCCGTGGCAGACACTCCGTGGCAGACACTCCGTGACAGACACACCGTGATAAACACTCCGTGGCAGACACTCAGTGGCAGACACTCAGTGGCAGACACTTCGTGGCAGACACTCCGTGGCAGACACTCCGTGGCAGACACTCCGTGACAGACACTCCGTGACAGACACACCGTGATAAACACTCCATGGCAGACACTCCGTGGCAGACAGTCCGTGGCAGACACTCCGTGGCAGACACTCCGTGACAGACACACCGTGATAAACACTCCGTGGCAGACTCTCAGTGGCAGACACTCAGTGGCAGACACTTCGTGGCAGACACTCCGTGGCAGACACTCCGTGGCAGACACTCCGTGACAGACACACCGTGATAAACACTCCGTGGCAGACACTCAGTGGCAGACACTCAGTGGCAGACACTTCGTGGCAGACACTCCGTGGCAGACACTCCGTGGCAGACACTCCGTGACAGACACTCCGTGACAGACACACCGTGATAAACACTCCATGGCAGACACTCCGTGGCAGACACTCCGTGACACACACTCCGTGACAGACACACCGTGATAAACACTCCATGGCAGACACTCACAGTGGCAGACACTCCGTGGCAGACACTCTGCAGACACTGGGCAGACACTCCGGACAGACACTCAACACCCGTGGTAGACACTCCGTGGTAGACACTCCGTGACATACACTCCGTGGCAGACACTCAGTGGCAGACACTCCGTGGCAGACACTCCGTGGCAGACACTCCGTGGCAGACACTCCGTGACAGACACTTCGTGGCAAACACTCCGTGGTAGACACTCCGTGGTAGACACTCCGTGACATACACTCTGTGGCAGACACTCCGTGACATACACTCCGTGGCAGACACACCGTGATAAACACTCCATGGCAGACACTCAGTGGCAGACACTCAGTGGCAGACATCTACAACACTTCGTGACAGACACCCCGCGCTCCGGAGACATCCGTGAGACACTCCATGACAGACACTCTATGGCAGACACTCCGTGGCAGACACTCCGTGGCAGACACTCCGTGACAGACACTCCGTGACAGACACTCCGTGGCAGACACTCCGTGACAGACACTCCGTGACAGACACTCCGTGACAGACACTCCGTGGCAGACACTCCGTGGCAGACACTCCGTGGCAGACACTCCGTGGCAGACACTCCGTGACAGACACACCGTGATAAACACTCCATGGCAGACACTCCGTGGCAGACACTCCGTGGCAGACACTCCGTGGCAGACACTCCATGGCAGACACTCCGTGGCAGACACTCCGTGACAGACACTCTATGGCAGACACTCCGTGGCAGACACTCCGTGGCAGACACTCCGTGGCAGACACTCCGTGACAGACACTTCGTGGCAAACACTCCGTGGTAGACACTCCGTGGTAGACACTCCGTGACATACACTCCGTGGCAGACACTCAGTGGCAGACACTCCGTGGCAGACACTCCGTGGCAGACACTCCGTGGCAGACACTCGTGGCAGACACTTCGTGGCAAACACTCCGTGGTAGACACTCCGTGACAGACACTCCGTGACATAAAACACTCCGTGGCAGACACACCGTGATAAACACTCCATGGCAGACACTCAGTGGCAGACACTCAGTGGCAGACACTCCGTGACAGACACTTCGTGACAGACACTCCGTGACAGACACTCCGTGGCAGACACTCCGTGGCAGACACTCCGTGACAGACACTCTATGGCAGACACTCCGTGGCAGACACTCCGTGGCAGACACTCCGTGACAGACACTCCGTGACAGACACTCCGTGACAGACACTCCGTGACAGACACTCCGTGACAGACACTCCGTGACAGACACTCTATGGCAGACACTCCATGGCAGACACTCCGTGGCAGACACTCCGTGGCAGACACTTCGTGACAGACACTTCGTGACAGACACTTCGTGACAGCCACTCCATGGCAGATACTCCGAGGACGAGTCTAACTAGGGTTCCTGTCTCCAGTGTCCATCAGGCCTACTTGTGTCAGTGGCATGTTTCAATTACATGACGTCAGTGACACAGCTGTCAGCCTTCCGAAGACATTAAGTAAACCAACTTGGCATTTGTACTTTTCCTGGTTCAGCCGGCCTCTAAATTATCGCGAACATGCAACGGCTGGATGTATGGCATTATATCATATCAGACAACGTTTGCAGGATCACGAAATTTGAAATGCATGCAGTCTATTAGCGATGCTCAATATTACCATCGGTATCCATAAATGTAAATATATTGTTAACTTCTACACATACCCACAAATGCAGCGCTTATTACGAATGACGTCACGTGGAGGAAAAGGTCAAGACGGAAAATGCTTAATTCAAACATATTGACTTCAGCATATTGCTCCGTCAATTCACTGTTCCATAAACTCTATTCCACGTTTTGACAAACTTAGGGGCTATGTAAGTATAACAAATTATGTTAATACAAAAACAATTCTGACGTTCGTGGGTGGGTGTGGAATAAAATAAAATAAAGAAAAACATGTGTTTAGTGTTCCACAGGAAACACAGAATGGGGAATAATTCTGCTCTTAATATACATTTTAAACTGTACCTGACAAATTGTGGTTATTTCTTGATATAATAAACCAGTAGCAATACACTGACGTGTAATGTGTTGTAACTATTATTTTCAATAGAAAGAATTGAGACACTGTCTCTGTATACACTTTGTAATTATTTTAGCAACTCTGACACTTGAAGATTTAGACACAAGTCAATGTATCACTACAACCTATTGGCCTTTTCATTTTTGGGAGGGTGTTATCGATCCTGTACATTTTTTATTAGCCCTCTTATTGGAATGTATTTATATTTGCAAAGGCCCTTATCTACCATTAGGAAATCAGTCTTTATTTAATATTACTAATTAATTAGTTTCAAATGCGTTCTTTCGGTTTACGCGTGGATCCTATTTTGTTTGCATATAAATATGCCATAGCATAACGAATATCTAGCATATAATTCGTCGAAACCCATTCACGCACTGTCGACAACTCGTTTTTAATGTGTTAATGTGGCCTATTCAGTTTCCATTTTTGTGTTTTCCAACACGATAAATGTGTCTTTCTGATCAACGCTGCTACTTCAAAACCTTGTTTGGATGCAAAATGCAAACACGACATTCACAAAACACGTGTTTATGTCCACCGGTGAACTGTTTTCGTAGTGCAGTGATATTTTAGTTCTCGTTAAGCTCCTTGATTCGATTTAAAACTGGGCTTTTAGTTTCTTGTCTTCAACATGTTAACCTTTCAATGTTTTCCAATAACAGCATGCCATTTGTAACTAATGCGCCAAGCTCCGTTCGTTTGGGACTTTGTGTAAATACATCATATTGTACTTGCAATAAACCTTTTGGAAAAGGGAAAAGACTAAATCAGTTCTAAAAGATGACTGCGGATTAACCAAGGATTATCTCGAAAGCAACATTTAAAAATGACCTTATCATGACTGCCAACTTGGCTTAACGAAGACCTCACGTCATATGGCTGTGTGTATGCGTGCGTGCGAGCGAGCAAGCGTGCGTGCGTGCACTGTTTATCATGACCATGACATATCCTAATATTTACTCACTAAAGTGATTATATGTGGGTTAATATATTCCAACAATATTTACAAATGAAACAATAGTTGATTTTTCAAACTTGTGAGCGACAACTAACGACAGTTTGTGTACATACAAACAATTAAGCGTAAGTCTTGCTCAAAGCGAATTGTCTTTAATACGTAATTGTTTTAATCGGTGGACACGTAGTTTTGATAAAATGTAGTCCAGACATTAGTAACATTCATTTCATATCTTCATAAATAAAATGCCGAAAACACTCATAGAGGTATCAAACTGGAAACGTTTTTTGCTATCATTATTTTACTTGTCTCCCCCAATTTCCCAAGAATGGGACGGATCTTATGTAGAACAGAACGCACTCTTCTTTAGCCATGTATATACGCTATTTAGTTGATTATGTAGAACAGAACGCACTCTTCTTTAGCCATGTATATACGCTGTTTAGTTGATTATGTAGAACAGAACGCACTCTTCTTTAGCCATGTATATACGCTGTTTAGTTGATTATGTAGAACAGAACGCACTCTTCTTTAGCCATATACATACGCTGTTTAGTTGATTGGTCTATTTACATATTTTCATAATTGTATCTGTTTCATCGTTTCTGATAGTTCCACTTATTGTACTAATTTCTATGGGTTTCTTAAATTTCG
>JAODUO010001411.1:112500-122500 GCA_025642075.2 Ridgeia piscesae | reverse complement strand
TGCCGGGAAAATAAGTATACACACTTTGATATAATACATAATATTTAGCTGTCAGATTATTTAAATTGTAGTAAATGGTTTTGGACACACCGAATGAATAAATGTGAACATAAAACATGTAATTGCGTGTGTAGTTAATTTGAAAAGTGCAGTCATAATTCTAATTCTTTGCTGTCATATGATATATTTTAATATTTTTCATTGTAATAACATATTTTGAATGCAAGGATTTGTTTGGAATTTATTAAAAGACACACGATGGCAGGCAGTCACGTACGCACGCACCCACACACGCACGCACGCACGCACGCACCCACACACGCACGCACACACGGACACCGTATACGCAACCCCCCGCACGCACACATGGACACACACCACACACACCTTACACACATACGCACCACGCACCACGCACCACGCACCACGCACCACGCACCACGCACCACGCACCACGCACCACGCACCACGCACCACGCACCACGCACCACGCACCACGCACCACGCACCACGCACCACGCACCACGCACCACGCCCCCACGCACCACGCACCACGCACCACCACGCACCACGCACCACGCACACGCACACGCACACCCCGCACACGCACACACACACACACACACACACACACACACACACACACACACACACACACACGAACGTACCTTTGCACACCTTCCAAGAGTCCTTTGTACTTTTGTGAGATGAGCGCGCTGCCTCCCCAGGCGCCCTGCAGTGACATGGGACGACAGTGAGTATAGGGACATCTTAACCAAAATAAGTTTCTCAATACAGAAACGTACATCTCTGACTACGTTACACCGGCCATGAATAAATCTGATATGTCGTCCTATTGTGGTCATTGCTCTTCGCTTTCTCAGTAATCCTCAGTGACACTTCTGAGACATTTTCGCGGTGGTTATTTTGGTTGACCTCTGACTCCGGTAGGTTCCACGTGTTCTGTCTTTCAACTCTCGCTTTCAGTCTCCACTTTCCAGTTTCCTCCCAACCCCGTCTGGCAACTCTTAAGGAAAACCTCCTGTATCAATCATGGTTTTTCCGATATTATTTCACTCTTTGTGACACTAATCTTAAACCAAAACGTGCCACACATCTGTCATACTACTACTCTGTTCGCGCGTGTAGAGAGATATGTTTCAAATAAGCCATTATGAGAACAGTAGCAAATGGGTCGCAAAATTTGGCGGGAATATTGGCGGATGTAGAGGTTTGAAAGTGGTGGTGTATAAAATTTGAAAAACAAGCGGAAAAATTGATTGATAACTATTATTCTTGTGTTGAGGTTATTCATAAAGTTATACTGGACATATATTGAGTAGTAGTTTTTTGCTTAAAGTTTGTTAGTTAACAGTATTTTTGAACAGATTAGTACAGTGGGTGCTAATAGGGTAATCTAGGCTTCGACAAATTGTAAACAAGATTGAGCAAATCTCTTTATTTGATATAGTATATAAGAGTAACAGCTACATATGTAAGATAATACTGTGAATAGGTATCATTGTTATAAAAAATAAACAAGCGTTTTAGTAGGAAACCCTTGTATGTTTATATAGGTAGTGTCCAACGTTTCCGCTAGGGAACGGTACCAGTACAGACTAAACCTATTGTTCATGGTAGCATAGGTAGTAAGTTGTTTATAACATAAAGTGTGCTGCAGTTGCTGTACACAATAAACAAACAGTCTTTCTAAAGACTAAGTTGGTTTAAACTGAGAGTTGATTTTGACAAATCGTAATATGGCACCTGGCAAGCGGCAAGTGAAGGCAAGGAGGCACTTGGTGTGTAACCACTGCCACAGCTTGGTGGATTTTGCCGTATCGGGGTGCGGAAAAACTTGGTCAGAGATAACGGAGCAAGGGTTTACGTTCCAATGTTTAGGGTGTTGGAAAGGGGACTGTCTGACAGCAGAGTTAGCTAGGCTAACGGATATTGTGAAGGGGATGGAGAGTGGACAACAAATGGAGAAAGAACAACAGGAAACATGACATGCAGGAAGGTGACAGGGGAGAAAGTGACAGTAGAGAAGGAGGGAGGGACAAGGGGACAGGAGATGAGAGAAGTAGATGCGACAGGAGGAAAGACGAATGGAAGAAAGGAAGTGAGAGGTGATGTGACCAAACGGAAGTCAATAACAAGGACGATGACAGGAAGAAAAGAGACCGGAAAGAAAGGAACAACAGAGAAAGCGGCAGGGGGAAAAGTCATCAACCAGGGAGATGCAAAACGGAGGAGCTACTCTGAAGCAGTGATCGAGGGGGCATTGAGAACAGAAAGGGTATTTATGGGAGACTCCATTTTGCGAAAGACAGACAGGACATTAAGCAAAGGAGAAGACGTTGTTGTTTGTCTTCCGGGGGCTAGGATAGAGCATGTGACTGAACGGGTAGAGAACGTATTGGGGCATGGCCAAGGGGGTCTATATTAGTACATGTAGGGACGAACAATGCAGACAGGGAAGGAACAACCAGGATAGTAAAGAGATACAGAGAGTTGGTAGAGACACTGAAGAAGACGAGAGTTGAACAGATCATATTCTCAGGAATCTTGCCAGTGATGAGGGGAAGGGGAACAACATTTAGTAACTGCAAGAGGATGGCAATTAACGCACTATTAGAGCAGATGTGTGAAGAAGGAGTTGGATTTGTAGATTTGTGGGGATATTTTGTTGGAAAAGAAGACATGTTTATGAGAGATGGCCTCCATCTAAGCGGAAAGGGCGCAGGTGCGTTCTCTGAGAACCTTCTTCGATCGATGGACAATGGAACAGGTTGCAACTTTAAACTAGTTTCGCAGGGGGGACACATAGAGAAGCCAAATACTAGAGGCATAGATAAAGACAGCACAAAGAAATAAGCAAAGAACATTCTGGAAAGTCCTACGCAATTTGTTATAAATGTGTTTGTTTAAATGCAAGGAGAATAGTAAACAAAAGAAATGAACTACACTTTATGGTAGAAGATATTGAACCCTCACATAATAGGTATAACTGAATCTTGGGCCACACCCGATATATCAGATGCCGAGTTAGGAATGACAGGGTATGTAATGTTTAGGAAAGATATATTAGGAAGAAGGGGAGGCGAGTTATTTATATATTAAAGAACCATCCGTTTTATGGAAATAAAATTAAAGTTGTGTCAGAATGAAGAAGCTCGTCTCATAAACACAGTTACAGGAACCTAACATTAATCGTTGGGTTAGTGTATCGGAGTCCAAACATAAGCATGGAAGAGAATGAAAAATACAACGCTATCAAAGAAGTGAGTAAAACGGGACTGTATTATTATGGGGGATTTTAACCATGTGCATATACAGTGGACATCTCTACAGAGTACCGGGAGAGAGGATCAAGAGTTTTTAAATTTAGTACAAGATAGTTTCCTTTCTCAACATATGTTAGAAGCAACCAGGGGCGAGAACGTGCAAAGGAATTTGTTGATAATGTCAAGATATGTGAGCCACTGGGGTGTAGTGATCACAACCAGATACATTTATCATCAAAGTAAAGGGAGAACGGAATAGAAAATAAGGTACAGGAAAAAATTTCAAAAGGAAGATATAAGGACATGAGGGAATATTTAGCAAAGATAGACTGGAATAACACACTGAAGAATAAGACCGCAACAGAATGCTGGAATATTTTAAAGAGTGAAATTGACTGCGTCGTTGACAAAGTTGTCCCCTTGAAAAAATAGGGGAACGGTCAAAGAAGAAACACTTATCGAAGGAAGCCATTAGAAAAATAAAGTACAAGCAAATGATGTGGAAGACATAGACATACCGGAAGTGAAGAAGACTATAGCATTTATAAAGAAGCACTTAATCAAGCTACAGCTGAAATTAGAAATTCAAAGAGAAGCTACGAACAAATAATTGCTTTTAATATAAAACATGACAGCAAGAATTGTTATGCGTATGTTCGAAGTAAACAGAAAGTTCAGGATAAGGTCGGTCCTCTAGAAGGTAGTGATGGAAACATAATAACAGAGGGATTCTTAATGGCAGAAAACCTAAATGAGTATTTTAGTTCGCTGTTTACCAGGGAAGATATTAGTATATTACCAGTACTTGAGACTAAGTTCGAAGGGAGAGAGTTTGACTATTTAGGACAACTAATTGTAACCCCAACAATGGTAGCTATGAAAATAAGAGATATGAAGGATAATAAATCACCTGGAGTGGATGGGATTCCTCCCAAATTACTGTTGGAAATTGTAGAACAAATCAGCATACCGCTTGCAACAGTGTTCAATTTGTCATTAGAGGAGGGAATAGTTCCGTTAGAATGGAAAGAAGCAAACATTATACCATTATTTAAAAAAGGTTCGAGAAACAACTAATTAAAGATCACCTGGTTGATTTTCTTGTTAAAAATAAATTTATAAACCCATCTCAACATGGGTTTTTTAAAGCGAGGTCATGCTTAACAAATATGTTATGTTTTTTGGAAGATGCCCCAAAGTGGGTATATGAGGGATCACCAGTAGATATAATCTACTTAGATTTAAACAAAGCCTTTGACAAAGTGCCACACCAAAGACTACTACTTAAACTAAAGGCCCATGGCATAGGAAATGGAATGATCAACTGGATAGAAAAATGGCTTATTGATAGAAGACAAAGAGTAGTAGTTGATGGGGAGGTTACAAACTGGAAAGCGGTTTTGAGTGGAGTACCGCAGGGATCAGTACTGGGACCTATTTTATTCTTAATATATATCAATGATTTGAATGATGACATAACAAGCAAGGTGTTGAAGTTTGCGGACGACACAAAAGTGTTTAGGAAAATTAAAAGTGATGCAGATAGACAGCATTTACAAGATGATCTTAATAAGTTGATAGAATGGTCTGAGAAGTGGCAAATGCTGTTTAATTTTGGAAAGTGTGTCCCTTTCCACACAGGAAATGGGAATGAAGATGCACAATATACAATGGGTGGTACTGTACTAAATACTACCTTAAAGGAAAGGACTTAGGGTTAACTATTAGTGCTGACATGAAGGTATCAGAGCAGTGTGGAATTGCAGCAGCGAAGGGAAACTAAATTCTTGGATTAATTTGGCGAAATATAGTGTACAAAGAAAAAGAACTAATGATACCGCTATATAAAACAATAGTTAGGCCTCACTTAGAATATTGTATACAAGCATGGAGGCCATATCGCAAGAAGGATATTGATATGCTAGAAAGAGTACAAAGGAGAGCAACCAAAATGATACAAAACTCTGGAATATTAGTTATGAAATGCGTCTAAAAGAATGTGGTTTAACAACACTAGAAACCAGAAGATTGAGAGGAGATCAGATTGAGGTGTTTAAAATATTGAATGGATATGCAAATATTGACAGAATTTTTTTTTCACAGTCAAGGAAGAGAGAAGGACTAGAGGACATGGAGTTACATTAGCAAAGAAGCAGTGTAGACTAGATATTAGAAAAATTTCATTTTCACAAAGAACAGTAAACGAATCGAACAGATATTATCAGCTGATTGTGTTGGTGCTAGTAGTGTTAATATATTTAAAAATAAAATCGACATATACCTAAGACGGGCGGGGTATACTTAGATAGATAGGTTGGACTCTCGATAAGCCAAATGGCTTCCTAGTCCACCTGCCATCTAGAGTTGAATCTCTAGGTGGCAATCTTGTTAAATCTTGTTAAATCTTGTTAAGTTGTTCGTATTATAACACCCAGAACATGCAAGATTGGACTACTTATTACTCACAGGTATGGCGTAGATGCATCACTAGACAAACCTATTACACGCACACATCACACACACACACTCAGACACTCAGACACACACACACACACACACACACACACACACACACACACACACACACACACACACACACACACACACAAACACATACATCGACGTGGAACCAGATCTTGTGTTTCTCGCAGATGTCGGCGATGTCGTTGAAAGGGTCGAATGCTCCCAGCACCGTCGTGCCCGCAGTGGCCGAGACGAAGAACGGGACGCCTCCTTCTCTCTTCGCCCGCTCAATCTCCGCGTCGAGCACTGATGGGATCATCTTTCCCCTTTGGAAACATATTATTTTTTCTAATTTACTAATTGTGACCATTGGTACTCATATTTGGATGTCGGTCCTAACAATGCGAACAGTTCTTTTGAATCTCAAATGCCGTCAATGATAGACACAACGGTGACATTTATACCGGGGGCAGAAATAAAAACAAAATAAAATAGTCTCCAACATTGCGTCTTTATTCCTCATTGCCTGTTATTCTATCACCACGTATCGAAAGATGAACCGAGAGTCTCACCGTTCGTCTGTCTTAATGAGAACCACGTTGTCCGTGCCTATTCCGAGTAGCGCACCAGCTCGTTTGATCGAGAAGTGACTCTGAAAGTAAAATAAATCATGTAATACCCCAACGTTACTACCAAGTTTTACAAGCGAACACACCGATAGTCACGACAGAGAATGTGTAATCTTACAAAAGACCTCGCTCATTCTCCCTTGTCTCTTGTATCCGCGGAACTGTTCACTCGGTGATTTCCCGCATTTCTCGTCGTCTCACTACTGACATAGGCGTCGAAGACAGGAAAGGAATGAAGTCGGAAAGCTGATAACTATTTTCACGGATCTACAGAATATTATACACTTTCATCCACCCCGAAGACGCCTACCAAAACACGTACCAATTCAATAGCGTATTGTAACTAAAACTATTTGTGCGATCAGCTCAACCTCTGTTCCGACGCCAGGCGCCATACTGTGTGCTGGCTGTAGATGTGAAGACGACGCATAAGACATGACAGCAAGAGACATAACCGAGGAATGATGCAGGACATGTAACGTATACTTTATTTTCAAGAATCGTTTCGTTCATATTTACCGCACGTTGTTATTTGCCACAAATATCTCCCTGCGTCATGTAATTGTAAATATCCCCGAAATGACGTAAAAGTGATATGTGTTTACAAAAGGGGAAACAATGTCCGTTAGTTCACTACCGTCTGCTCTGACTTATCCGATTACAACTCTGAGTTATTTGCTCAATGTGTCACTGGTGTGAAATACTACATTACTAAACTACAACGGTAATTGCGAAACATCGAATGGATTTACAACATTCGCCAGACATTAATTGTGAAATCAACCGAGATTGCTATTCCGCTAAAATAGACGACATATCGTGAGCGAGAGACACTTCCCATCACACTTGATGGAGGGACTAGGCCTACTTTATTTTGAAACATTGATCGCAGAACATTGTAAGCTTGGTGAACTTTTTATTAGGCAACAGGTCACGTGATAGATAGATCAATTTAGACGCGTAAATAGTATGCGATGACGACAATACGTTTGTTTACGTCATCTAGTTTTTTTACGATTGCGTTTGTAGCCACGCCCTCCGTCACGTAGGATTACGGACGCGTGGAATTGACAGAGGCGCCGTTTGATAGAACTAATGATGCACGCACGTGTTCCGAAGTGAACATGACGAGTCTCGGTAAGGATGACAATCCCTTCGTCTTCCCGTCAGGCATCACGGTGTGGCGAGCCACTGCGACTGCGTACAGATTCGATATGGCGCCCCCTGCAAAACGGCATCAGCATTATTCTGCATTCAGGAATGCAATTAGTTCTTTTAACTTGCAAGATATATCGACTTGTGCAATTCACAATAGCGTTGTTCATAAAACTAAATAATAAGTTTACAACTGCAAAGAATGCCACGAGAATAAAACGCAGGATTGAGCTGTAATCAAAGGAATACTAAATAATACATTCTGAAATATATTTTCATGAGAGTTGATGTGAGACGAGTGGTGACAGTACCCGGGGCAAAGATGCCGTCTCCTTCGCCGTTTTCCCATCCAATACATTCCCGCATCTTCGTCAGAACGATATCCTCCATAAGAGTGAAGACAGGCGCTATTTCGTATGTGAACCTGTCGTACGATAAAATTCGGGTAGTAAAACAAAACACACACACACACACATACACACATACATACATACATACATACATACATTAAAATATATATATATATATATATATATATATATATATATATATATATATATATATATATATATACAACGCATAAATTGTCTATTGTATTACAAACTCTGACACTGGAAATCCAAATTCGAAACGAAAGGTTTAGGTAATGTATATTCCATGCTATGATAAGTTGGACAGATTTCTGCAGTAGCTGAATATGATAGTCGAAATGTACATAATTCATATAAATCATAACTCATGTGGTTGTTGTTGTACAAATATTGATTCAACGTTGGTAGTATTTACTTACCGGATACGCCATTGCACACATAATACATGGAGCGTAAGTCTAATTTCCCTGCGGTGTCTGTCTATTTGTGCAGTGGATGTGGGAATTCAAATTAAGAAATGCGTAACTTTTTCGAGTATGTTGTTCCAAGTGACACATGTAGATTGACGTAAAGAGTAGCGTTGTGCCGAGCCGAGCGAGTCCCGCTGTCCTCGTTGTCACCAGTGTACTCACATGTTCGTATTAGCAGTGGCGGTCAGCCATTCTCCCACCAGCGCGATGATGTCCAGTCCAGTGGACAGTTGGTTGAAAAACCGCGGGTGACCTGCGACAAGACATTGTCAATATTGTAATCATCATCATGTCGTTCGTAGTCTTCGTCGTCGTCGTCGTCGCCATCGTCATCATCATCATCATCATCATCATCATCATCATCATCATCATCATCATCATCATCATCATCATCATCATCATCATCATCATCATCATCATCATCATCATCATCATCATCATCATCATCATCATCATCATCATCATCATCATCATCATCATCATCATCATCATCATCATCATCATCACGACTACCACCACACCACCACCACTAGTACATCACCGTCGCCGTCGCCGTCGCCGTCGCCGTCGCCGTCGCCGTCGCCGTCGCCGTCGCCGACGCCGTCGCCGTCGCCGTCGCCGTCGGCGTCGCCGCCGTCGCCGTCGCCGTCGCCGCGCCGTCGCCGTCGCCGTCGCCGTCACCGTCACCGTCACCATCACCATCACCACTTCATTATCATTATCATTATCATTACCACCGTCATTAACATAATTTTCATCATCGTACCCATCATCATATTACTAATAATAATTATCGCCGTCATCATCATCGTCATCAATTGTCGTTGCCGCCATCAACATTACCATCACCACAGGCCCAACTAAATAAGTGAGTCGGATGATGTACGATGCGTGAGATCGGAATAACTCTGCAGTGAGCCGCTGTGAATGTAATTGAGTGTATTGATGGACGAGAGTGAGTCGCCGACTCTCGCTCACTTCGGGAGCATCAGTCGTGCGTCGAGGCGGCCGTCCCGCGGGCAACTTAGCGAGAATGAATGTCGACAATTTCGTCGTTCGTTCGCAATTAATATAGACAGTTGGAAAACAAATGCTGTGTCTCGGTGACAGGTTTAACCACGCGCAGGGCCCACTGAGGACACAGGGAGGACACGGCGGGAATTGCGTGTGAATCACTTCCGGATGTTGAAGCCAGAACTGTTGATCACCTATTGTTGAGGAAGTACTGCTGTGGTGCTGTATAAGTGTTTATATTTATACGTAGGGACTTTGTAAATATGTGGATGGAGGGGAAAAGAGTCCATTTGGAACAGTTTTTTTAGGAAATAGGTTTAGTACTGTAAAGGGAAGAACAAATATCTACACATACTATTCTTTGTAACACATATTTTAGCTGTATCTGTAGACGAGTGTTTATGTTGTGGTATAATGACCCAGTTGTAATTCACTGACGGGTTATGTTACGGTCTAATCATTCTATAGAAAAAGTGGGACCCTCTCTGCATATACACCTGTATTTATTTTTGTAACTTTTTCATTGAAGACATATATATATATATATATATATATATATATATATATATATATATAATAAATATAATATACATATCATCCCCCATACCCCT
>JAODUO010001411.1:102500-105000 GCA_025642075.2 Ridgeia piscesae | reverse complement strand
ATCTATTCGCAGCGTATGTGGAGCCTTGTGGTTTATTTATAACTTAATACTTTTTTACATAATTTTGTACATATTACACTGCTCACATTTCTACTAATATATGTCTTATAAGATACTGGAGAATGTTGAAAATACTCGCGTTATATTTTATTTATAGGGACTGCGATACGCAGGATCAAATGTCAAGCATTCTGGGCAGTAACACGAAACGTGTCACTACCGTACACATATCCGATACTCCCGGGACATTTATCTAAATTCCAGTAATATATCTTGTTTGAGAAACACTGTGGCGACTGTTCGCCATGCAGACACATGTGTCCATGTTGATGTTTGGACGGATTTTTTGAATTGACTGGAATCGACGGAG
The DNA here is from genome assembly GCA_025642075.2 of Ridgeia piscesae. Taxonomy (NCBI): domain Eukaryota; kingdom Metazoa; phylum Annelida; class Polychaeta; order Sabellida; family Siboglinidae; genus Ridgeia; species Ridgeia piscesae. The sequence continues at coordinate 104,630 of JAODUO010001411.1, read as the reverse complement.
ACGCCGGCGAATCGAATCGAATTAACGACGCCCCCACAGTGGCGTGTCTACGGCGACAGGCGTAAATGAAATCATCAATCTAACACGGTACGTTATTAAAGTCAACCATCAGTAACTTATATTAGGACGAGGACACCCGCTCGACGTCATATCGGCACGGAGATCGACTCGGAACTCGCTAGAGATGCAGCGATGTCGCGTGACAGAAACTTGGCGACAAAAGATCCAATCAGGGTGGACGTCGCACGTAATGATTACACTAAATGATATGAGTTTTGCATTTTGGCGGCACGAACGAAGGAATGGCGCACATCTGCCGGAGTTAATAATGGTTGGAGAGCAGACGAGTGGCGGTGGTTTTAGTCGAACAGAAATCGATGATTGCGTCTGTTGTGTGTCCGTGTTGATATAGTTCAATTAATTCGCGTTAAAATTTACTTCGCTGTTCTAGTCGCTCGGCGCATGCGCATGTCGGGGGTGTTTTATCGGCGTACGTGGAGCTGACGTCTTATTGGTTTACTCCGTTTCTCATATTGATATGTACATTACGTTTATCCGGACTATTTGATCCACATTACGAGCGTGGGGTTTTCTGTAACGGGTTATGTCAATGTATGAAATTCAGTTTCCCTGAAACAATGTCAGGACGAGGAAGTCCGCATTATCGGGGTCCGGATTAACAAGGTTCCAGAGAATGAGCAACAAACTTCACCAATTTAGTATTTCCGTTACTCCAGTTTTCACTTTACAGTTACAACTAGTGGTTAATTAGTAAATACTTTACCTTATAATTATGTATATACATTAGTAGAAATATATGACATCTGCCAGTCACTTTATGAGAGCAAAAGCCATGTATGTGGCATATATAGTCTTTGCACGGAATCACTCTTTCGTAACTGACACACTCATATTTCCAATCATTATTGTTGTGTGCATTTATTACACACTTGGCAATGTCAATAGGTGTACATACCGAAGTCGCTCTCCATTTTCAAAGTTGTTCTTTGGAAGCATGTATTTATCATCCCGTGAGTAGACAGAACCAAGGTCACCGTACACGTAAAGCAAATGGCCTTGTAGACATTGTTATTAGTATCAGCAGAACGTTCTCTCAAGCGCCAGATCTATGAACATTGTCACCCTACTCAGACAACGCCATCTCCGCCAGTTCGGCCACGTCCAGTGAATGAAAGGTGAGAGACTTTAAAAAGACAGTCTTAGGAGAGTTGGCCACTAGGACGAGAGCTGCAGGGCTTCAAAGATGTACTCAAACGAGACATGAAGACACTAGACAACTGGGAGGAGCTTGCTGGGGACCGATTCACGTGGAGGCAGGAACTCCACGGGGGTCTCCAGAGACGAGAGAAGATTCCCCGAAGGCAAGCAGAAAGAAATGTAACTTCAGAAAAAAGATCCAGCTAAGAACACCTTCAAGTGCAGCATATGGAACAGAGACTGCCACTCAAGAATTGGCCTCTACAACCACAACAGAAGTGCACAGCCAGCAACTGGCACAGAGCCATAGTCTCACGAGGCTGCAAGAAGCCCACTTCTATTAGTAGAGTCATGTGACATATCTGTGGGAGATGTACGTCCTTCACCCGAGGGACGTTACAAAGGCAGCGTCACTTCCGGCAATATCGTCGCTCAGGTAACATTTCGGAAGCACCATTTAGTTGAATGAGCCGTAACGCGGTGGAGGTTTGATAACAGAGTTATCTCTTTAATGGTGGCAAATGGCGAGGCGATTATTTCTATTGTTCCCTTGGAACTGGACTTTGAGAGCAGCAGGCTCTTAAATGACGACTTTCTTTAGCAAGATTCACGGTTTCTAGGCAATATATGTGACAGTTTGTTGTCAATTATTTATAGTCGGCAGGTTTATGTTTTCCTGCTCGCCTTATTATATATAACTCAATATATAACCAACATCATGGCGGTACACATATCAATATTGCATTCTCAAATGAAGGGTCGATTATTTATTGACATTTGCAAATAACGAAGAATATCAGGTATTTTCTGTGTATAGTAATCGAATAGGAATTCGATATACTGATCTGTCCTGCATGAACTTGGTGGTTTACGAAAACGAACTAAGAACGGTATCTACAAGCAGAAGATAAT
>JAODUO010001411.1:80000-95000 GCA_025642075.2 Ridgeia piscesae | reverse complement strand
TCGCAGCAGCAGCAGTCGATGACACCGAACGAACGTAGTGATTCCGCCGTGTATCAGACGGCATATGTAGGCAAACCCAGAAGTGGTCGGGGGGATCCTGGCTTTTTATTGATAAAATATTGTTTTTATTATAAACATTATCATAATTAGCGGGGAAATGACAATTCGTCCTTCGATCATCTCAGTGCTTCAACTTTGTGCAACTAAATGGTGCGTTTTGAACACAATTTTTACTTGACTTTAATTGTAATAAATTGTGTTACCAGTTTGCACTTATTTTTAAGGAATTTGGTATAATAACTTTGGATATGTGGAAAGGGGATAAACCAATTGGACATCAGCCAGTGATAGATCAGCCTAGATTAGTGAGCTCGTCTACTGCCCTGGGCTTGCACTTCGGGAGATCGGGATGAGGCGGGTCTTTTTGTAGAGTATTCATTTCAAGAAGACTTTCGGGAAGATGGAAGGTTTCGAATAATACCATATGTTGTCAGACATACACACACAATATGCGTGATAACAAACACCGTACAGACAGAGTAGAATAATCTTTGACTTGTGATACAATAGCTGTAGGTTAAACACCGTTAGCGGGACGTTTAAACCTCCGGGTATCATATGCATGCACTTTCAAAGTGCGTCACTGAGGGACATATATCGACAATCTTACAAACCCACACCGATTGCCACATGCCACGTGGCTGCATGTCTATCTAATTTATGTGGGTACTTGCGTCGACCGATTTCGAAAAACGAGTATCAGTTCAGTCGCGAGTTAGACCAGATGAAGATTACAACACCAACTCACTTATTTTCCAAGATAAACACAACTTTCTAAATAATCGCTACCACAACATCTCATAACTCCACGCTCCCATATACGAAACAGCAATCCCAACAAGTACATACGAATCCACGCACGCATCTGTACATACGCATACTCTTCCTACCCGAGAGTCACAATAGCTTGGAACCTAATTCCCCATAAGTTATAAGTATACCCACACTACACCCATTTCAACAAACTCTAAGGACAATTCACCGTGTCGCTCAAACCCACCTTACCAAACTGTAGCTTAGATACAGACAGAGACTGCTTTTAATCTTCACACATTATTACAAGTGCTTGCACAGTTCCTCGTTTCAGTTATTATAATTTTTCTTCCAAATTCACTTTTGATACACCCATAATATTATGCATTATGCACTGCACAAATCCTGCGTTAGCCCCAGGGCTGTGTGGAGTCTACAGAATGGAAACGACCCCAGGAAGGACAACGAATATTCGCCGAAGCAGGATTAAATAGATAAACGAAGGTGTGTGTATTTTAAACATTGACCCACGCATACGGTATGGTCACGCTACACAACTGTTTCGCGATGTGCAATTGTAACCGCACCTGAACAATTACATGTGGACTAATTGTGTTAACACCATTGCTATCGCTAGCAAGTGCCCTCTCACAGAAGTTACAATTCCCAACAATTACTCTATTTACCGCTACACTTTTTGACTGGGCTTAACGACTTGGGCGCGAAAATGTAACATAGCTTGTTGGATGATGGTACGTGCAATCTGTCTTGCTACATCTTTCTTTTCCTTTATCTCGTTCCAATTTGTTTCTATGATTATTTTCTCTCTAAATATAGGACATACATCACTCACCCAATATCCATTTAGTTCCAGCGCAGTTATTTTTCTGGCAAACATCAATAGGTTAAATGTTTTGACCTCTCAAAAGTTCCCTCGCTGGATCGACCCTTGGATCTACCTAGGGTCCACGAAAGTGTCGGATGTCTAGGGCAAATACTCCACTGGAATGATTGCATCATATCTTCCATGTGTTGCGAACAGTTCCAACGAGAATAGTTCTTCTCTTGTCGAACTGAATGTTTTGTCCGAGTACCTGTCGGCAATGGGGTGTCGTCACTCATACGACGTGTCAAGTGCCAGGCGCAGAAGCCGTCTACGACCTGTCCGGTCCGTCCCTTCAAACGTACACGTGTGTGATGGTCGACACTGCTGCGGGGCGTTCTCGTGGTCATCTTCAGGTTTGACCCACCGATCGCCAACGCGAAGAGACTCGTTCAACGAGGTGATTGTATGTCTATGTTGCCAAGATCATTACACGGTAAGCCTAATATATTACAATGACATATCCATATTATGTTTGGAAATGAACAAAGACATAAGCATTGCATTGAGATGGGACCGCCATTATGTATACGTGAAAACGTACCGTGGTGGTGGTGGTGGTGGTGGTGGTGGTGGTGGTGGTGGTGGTGGTGGTGGTGGTGGTGGTGGTAGGTGGAGGTGGTGGTGGTGGTGGTGGTGGTGGTGGTGGTGGTGGTGGTGGTGGTGGTGGTGGTGGTGGTGGTGAGGTGGTGGTGGTGGTGGTGGGGTGGTGGTGGTGGTGGTGGTGGTGGTGGTGGTGGTGGTGGTGGTGTGGTGGTGGGGGTGGTGGTGGTGGTGGTGGTGGTGGTGGTGGTGGTGGTGGGGGTGGTGGTGGTGGTGGTGGGGGTGGTGGTGGTGGGGGGGTGGTGGTGGTGGTGGTGGTGGTGGTGGTGGTGGTGGTGGTGGTGGTGGTGGTGGTGGTGGTGGTGGTGGTGGTGGTGGTGGTGGTGGTAGGTGGTGGTGGTGGTGGTGGTGGTGGTGGTGGTGGTGGTGGTGGTGGTGGTGGTGGTGGTGGTGGTGGTGGTGGTGGTGGTGGTGGTGGTGGTGGTGGTGGTGGTGGTGGTGGTGGTGGTGGTGGTGGTGGTGGTGGTGGTGGTGGTGGTGGTGGTGGTGGTGGTGGTGGTGGTGGTGGTGGTGGTGGAGGTGGAGGTGGTGGTGGTAGTAATAGTAAACTATTTTATTTAAGAAAATCAAATCTTTATTTGTATTACTATCGTTATTATTGTTATGTAGAAGTGGACGGAGTGTAGTTTGCCGGTCAAAAGTTGGCAGTCGATCTATGCAAACGCTCTAGCTCTACACATTCCAGGTAAGACCGCTTTGCACATCAACAATACACACCAGCCGTATCAATGTTCCTACAACAAAACATACAGCAGTCCGAATACCGCCGCCGAGAAGTCACCACCCTTATCTAGAAGGCATCGTTAGTCCTCGACCTACGCCCGTGACGTCACAGAGATTACGTCTGCCCACGTAAGTGCAGCACGGAGTGCTTGACCCTTCCACGTGACTAATAAACTATTAAACTAAGACCGTCTGCGTGACACCAGAATTGCATTTTCACACATGCCATCATTTTCACATATTACATCATTTTCACACATGACATAATTTTTACACCTGCCATAATTTTTACACATGACATAATTTTCACACATGACATAATTTTCACACATGACATAATTTTTACACCTGCCATAATTTTCACACATAACATAATTTTCACACATGACATCATTTCACACATGACATAATTTCACACATAACATAATTTTTACACCTGCCATCATTTTCACACATTACATTATTTTCACACATGACATAATTTTTACACCTGCCATGATTTTTACACATGACATCATTTTTACACATGCCATCATTTCACACATAACATAATTTTCACACATAACATAATTTTCACACATGCCATCATTTTTACATATGCCACAATTTTCACATATGCCATCATTTTTACACATGTCATCATTTTCACACATGCCATCATTTTTACATATGCCACAATTTTCACATATGCCATAATTTTTACACATGCCATCATTTTCAAACATGCCATAATTTTTACACATTACATTATTTTCACACATCACATAATTTTTACACCTGCCATGATTTTTACACATGCCATCATTTTCAAACATGCCATAATTTTTACACATCCCATAATTTTTACACATGCCATAATTTTCACACACGCCATAATTTTCACACATGCCATCATTTTCACACATGCCATCATTTTCACACATGCCATCATTTTCACACATGCCATCATTTTCACACATGCCATCATTTTCAAACATGCCATAATTTTTACACATGCCATCATTTTTACACATGCCATAATTTTTACACATCCCATAATTTTTACACATGCCATCATTTTCACACATGCCATCATTTTCACACATGCCATCATCCTTGCGAAAGCCTGTTTAAATGGTCCTACCTTCGCGCATTAATTGCGGCGTGGCTGGGTGCTGCCCAGAGAAGTAGAGTTGGTGTTTGATTGAACAGGTCTGGCAGGTGTAAAGTGTAAAGCGCTTTGAGCAGTCCTAAAAGGCAGGACCCTGAGCTATGTAGGAACTTACTTAGTTTCTCATTCATACTAAGTCAAATAGCATATTTACAAATTGCATTTTCACCTCTTCATAACTACCATCGGTCACGTGATGCCCTAATTTATGTTATCAAGGTGCGATTTTAATAATAAAATGTTGTTTTGTCGTAATCCAAGATTAAGTATCATATACACATAAAATAGTTATGATTTAACTGGTACCCTAATACTAGTTGCAGGTTTCGTTAAAAATAGAACTGTAAAATCAATAAATGGGGAAATCGCATTACTGGTACATGTTACCAAGGCATGCTAACACCGTTGACGCCAGGCGGCCCGCACACTCCAGCTTGTTCATGGAACGTAGGAGCCTACAACTGGTACAAGGTATATTCTGCTAATAATTATCGCCACTGGCTGATCCCCGGTACGAAAACTGGGCTTTAAAATAAATATCATGTTTCATTGTTTGTTCCTATTAATGGAAGCGTTGTGTTCTTTTCTACGCAAACCATTAGGTGAATCAACATATACAGTGGTTGTCTTTTAGCAAGGGTTGGTTTACACACAGTCTCTGTCTCTACCATGTGGTGAGAGCTTATGATGGCAGTTACAAGCCGCAAGTTTTCGTCCCATACCAACATATTTTCAGGGTATTTATTGTCATTATTTCTGACACGTTAAAAACTGTATTGGCTTGGGCGTTAGATTGGCTTCAATTCCTTGAAAAGCCGATACCATTTGGCATGTGTATCACTAGGTTACAACCGGCCTATTTGCATAGGTGCTACACAATACCCAACAAATGGTGTTAAAACAAGAATTGTAAAACAAGATTATTTAGGTCAGTTCCCGATTGTGGGACGTACACTGCAAAACACGCAAATGTTTACGCAAACGTTTACACATCACGTAGTCACGAAGACCATGGTGAACCAACGTCTCGAAGGCAACATTGTATGCCTGGAAGCGACATTCGGGCAGCAATCAACGTGGGCAACCTACACACTCCTACACACACCTTACACACTCCTACACACACCTACACACACCTTCACACTTCGCACTCTTTCACAACTGCTGGGCTCTAACCCGTGAACACTCCAAACCTTTACTTCGTAAACACACACACACACACACACACACACACACACACACACACACCACACACACACCACACACCACACACACACACACACACACACACACACCACACACGCACACACGCACCCCGCACGCACACACGTACACACACACACACAGTTATACACACACACTCACACCCACCATACACACACGCACGCACGCACACACACACACACACACACACGCACATACTCACACACACGCACACACACCACGCACGCACGCACGCACACACACACACACATACACACAACACACACACACACACACACACACACACACACACACACACACACACCAGCCTGCCTGCCTGCCTGCCTGCCTGCCTGCCCGCCCGCCCGCCCGCCCGCCCGCCCGCCCGCCCGCCCGCCCGCCCGCCCGCCCGCCTGCCCGCCCGCCCGCCCGCCCGCCCGCCCGCCCGCCGCCCGCTGCCCGCTGCCCGCCTGCCCGCCTGCCCGCCTGCCCGCCTGCCCGCCTGCCCGCCTGCCCGCCTGCCCGCCTGCCCGCCTGCCCGCCTGCCCGCCTGCCCCCCCTGCCCGCCTGCCCGCCTGCCCGCCTGCCCGCCTGCCCGCCTGCCCGCCTTCCCGCCTGCCCGCCTGCCCGCCTGCCCGCCTGCCCGCCTGCCCGCCTGCCCGCCTGCCCGCCTGCCCGCCTGCCCGCCTGCCCGCCTGCCCGCCTGCCCGCCTGCCCGCCTGCCCGCCTGCCCGCCTGCCCGCCTGCCCGCCTGCCCGCCTGCCCGCCTGCCCGCCTGCGTATGTTTAGGTATGCCTATATTCCACTGGACGGCAGATACTACTGTTGACCGCCATCGAGCATTCACTATGGGAACCGGGCATCTTTCCAAAGCCCATGACGTGTTTTACCGTCGTGACAGGCGCCACGTTATACATCGTGTCTGGTGTGTTGTTACAAACCACTCACAGCGTGACCACTCCAGCCAGCGTGGTGCTGTCGACATGTGGAAGCACTGACGTGCACCTGAACTTCTGCTGCCACAGTTCACTGTTAGAATGTTTTCCTTGAGTCAGTTGCCCATGTCATTCAAACTTTGACAGTTGTGCACATAGGCCTAGTTCTAATTCTGATCTGATGAATATTGTGCAACTAAATGTAGATTCTTAATTCTCCGATGATCGTGCACATTGTTTAGACTATGCCTTCGACTTGTCACCAACAGCCATCACACACTTATGCCTTATCTCCTTCGTCTGACTCTCGTCAGTTGCATCTGTTTTGCATTCAAGAGCATACAGCAGGCATTACATTATATACGGTCGTATGGTGAACAAGCTGACCATCTCTGAATCGAGGTCGAGGTAGCGAGCCACGTAGAAACATAATATTCCAACTCATCCAGACGTGTTTCTCTGAGCTGTTTCGACAACTGGGTGAACGCAGTCTCGTCTAGCTTCATCCGACGCAAGAATTGGGCTGACAAGTGACTCACACTTGTCACCAGCGTGTGAATAATCGGGTCATCGATGTCCGCCTGATACATACTTAGCTTGCTAAGGTGACTTTCAAGACTACCCATGCAATGGCCTTTCGCCTTGGCATCGGTTCCTGGAAAAGCCAGCAACATTAAAATGTGTTCTATTTAGTTGAAACCGGACTATTTGTATAGGTACCTCCACACTGCACAAATATGGTTTTAAAATAAAAACTGCAGAGCAAAATTCCCTATATATATATATATATATATATATATATATATATATATATATATATATATATATATATATTTTTTGTGTTGTGTGTGTGTGTGTGTGTGTGTGTGTGTGTGTGTGTGTGTGTTGTGTGTGTGTGTGTGTGTGTGTGTGTGTGTGTGTCTGTGTTGTGTGTGTGTGTGTGTGTGTGTGTGTGTGTGTGTAGTGTGTGTGTGTGTGTGTGTGTGTGTGTGTGTGTGTGTGTGTGTGTGTGTGTGTGTGTTGTAATGGTTTGTGTGTGCGTGTATGTATGCGTGCGGTGTGTGCGTGCGTGTGTGCGTGCGTGCGTGCGTGCGTGCGTGTGTATGTGGAACGACATCTGATCAACGTTTGAAGTGACCTGAACACATTTCTTTTTAATCAGGCACATTAATAATTTCTTCATTTTACGTATAAACATATACTACTTAAAGGTATTCATGACATACAGAAATAAATGAGAATTTACGTAAAGCATTCGTACATCATGTTTAATGTGTCAATGTACTTAATCGGAACTTCATTGAGATACGTAGTGTTAAACATTGATTTGACTCTATCTGAATGCAGAGTTTCGGGGTATTCCGGAGTTAGAAGATTTGACATTTGGCCCTAACCTTTTTTCAGGGGCGCAGATAAAATTGAACAGCACCCGTCCCCGTCTATCGATATTTTCAACCTTGAAGACAACAGCCGTAGTGAAGCGTGCTGATGCTGAAGTTTCGGTTTCATCAACAGCACGCCCTCCAGTTGTCCGATGGCACCAGGCGGGCGTAGGGTGGTGACGATGAAGTACCGATGGCGGACACAACTTCAACAGCATCACCTGTGGTCTTCCGATGTCACGAGCCGGGCAGACGACCTAGTGCAGCTTTGGCAGAGCTTGATGTTGTTTTTGGAAAGCCTCAACGGGGATATAGTTAGACATTTTGCCCCCGCCTTCTCCCCCGCAGATCGCCGTCACTGGATTCATGGTGGATTCTCCGGAGCTGCGTGGTTTAGTTTCACAAGCCGCACAGTATCAAGTAACGTGGCGCCGCCTTGCGGACTACACGCAATCTGCATCTACCGGATCATTGAGACATTAGAGACGTCCAGCGTGAAAAAGCCGTGTACTATGTAGGGGAACCAGAACCAATCATCTTTCCAAGATCAAATACAAATTAGAATACATTGCATTAGAAATGTTACCGGTGTTACGAAATACAAAATATTTCCGTTTTCTGTGAAGGTCGATGTAATGCTATGCATGAAATGTTGTCTTACATTTAGTCATTTTATGTCAAAATAAAAACTATTTTAAATGTTTAAATATATATATATATATATATATATATATATATATATATTGCCCCTCCACCAGTATGTAATCATTACTAAGTATTAAATATGGTTGCCACGTTACAACTCTTCGTCATCTTAACTATGTGATATCTAACGTCTAATAAGAATAAATTGTACCACAGACCCAACATGCAGAAGCCTCGTTAAACGTAACCTACCGAAGGATCCATTATCTCGAAGGCATTTGCCAACAATACTGCCTGTTGCCATCGGTGTTGTCCAATATTAAGAAGTTGTCTCATCCACGGGACACTGTTAACACTTTTGCCGGCGCTGTACGTATTACACAAAGCACGAACGTCACATGATGACGTGACGTAATGACGTCACAGTCACGTAAAATCACGCATAACAATGATTACGTCTACGCGCGGTTGCGATGTCGTACTAGTTACATACGCCAATTAAAGTATATCCACCTTCCCGGAAATAATTTATCTCACATCACTTAAAGTCTGTGAGTCAGGTGTATGCCTTTCACTTTCCGCAGGTGTTGACGCTGGAAGAAGCGACTCCACCAGACGAATGATGGCTCTGCATCAACGTCTGGAAACTTCGCCAGTTGATCTCCTGTCGCTGGCGTCTCGATAGGAACTTGGTCGCCTCCCGGTCTCCATGGGACGTACACCGGTCTGCAAAGAACACACAGCACCATTCGATTCAGAGATGATTTACTTTTTATATCAAGTACATTATTTATCACGCCTGTTTCTCGGAACGACAACCATTCAGATACGGAGGCTGGTAATAAATTACATAACTTTAACTCGCTTTAAGCAACGTTGACATAGATTGGCAATGCTGCTTTTACTTTTATAAACCAGATGTATCAGACATACTCTGTAGAGTGAGCAGACATACCGGAAGGTGTAAAACAACCTTTAAATTATATGAAATGATTTCGTATTGTGTTTTCTTGGACGTTCCCTTTTGTTCAATGAAATGCTGCAAAAATGCCGAACATCGTCATATTTATCAGTCACAGGACACGAGTGGATTTCGTTCATTTTTCAACACACCTGGCGGCCGTAGATGGAATCCCTTGGACACCGCGGTGACGTCATGGCTCTGACCGTGGATGTGACAGGACAGGTCGCTGACAGTCGGGGTCACTTTGGCCGTCTCACGGATATGACGTAATTCTTGCTTCAAGTGTGTCTGTGTTCTCGATATCTGCCACAGTCGCCGCCGTCTCTCGTCTTCCAGTCGCAGCAGGTTCTCGCTGAGGGGGTCAAAGCCTTATATCAATTTGTGTTTTTAATTCCTCTGATCTCTTGTGTGACATAGTTAGGCCTACTCCCACATCTATTGAATGTCACTGAACTCTCCTAGAATAAAGATAATGGTGTCAGATTTAAACATTACGAAGACCACTGATTATCATAAGATAATGTTTAATAATATATATATAAAAATATATATATATATATATATATATATATATATATATATATATATATATATATATAAAATATATACAATACAAAATTCATTAATTTATGGACAGAACTATTGATTAATTGTTTACTGTTAACATATGAATCAGAATGTGGTGTATCATCACATCAAGAAATAATTTACCTACAAATAGGAAATCTATAAAGTTGCTTAGAACATGAAAAATGTCAGTGCCAGTTTTTCCTGCTGTTCCCATAACATTTTGCCGTTATTATATATATATATATATATATATATATATATATATATATATATATATATATATATATATATATATATATATATATATATATATATGTATTATATTATATATATATATATATATATATATATATATATATATATATATATATAAAAACATATATTGATGTTTATTGTCATTTGACCTTATGGTAACCATACCAATCCGGAGGCCAATACAAATATGATCAATTCATAACATAGTAATTGGCAATTTTTTGTACACTATGACTAGCACCCACGACCTGCACCCATTTCGACTGGCACTGATTATAAATTCGCGCGATTACTTCATTACGCAGACACAATGGCACGCGCGATGGCGCAATGAAATTATGCTGAAGTCATAATCTAACGTTCTTGATGAACCCTGCAATTCCGATGAATTCAGCTAATACGGGTTCTGTGCATTCGTCATCAGTGACGGGTGAACCAATGGACAAGATTTGGGCTTATGAAAATACCGAGCATAGTTAGCAAAACATGGTTCGGCACCTTTGGCAAATCTGGACCGATGTCGTTTTCGGAGTTATCCAGACCGATGTCGTTTCTCTTATTTAAAATAATTCCAGGCATATTTATATCCGAAACTATCGAATGTTGTCAAACCGTTGAGGCCCAAAAAGCCAGCCTGTTTGCATCAACATTCACTGCTACATCGATCGTGGTACTAATGCTCCATCATGTTTGAGGTTGGCCCTATGTGTTTTCATATTTAACAGACAACACTGACGTGTCATTGTCTATCGAGAAGTACCCATACACCACTATTCATATAGCCTACATGATGTTCTTATTCAATATATCTGTCAACATAAACGGTGACATTTTTATTTTACTACTTTGGAGTGGATTTCCCAAGGCTCAATAAAGTGCATGGGGCCCACGAATGTAGTACTCCACCATTGTCCGTCGTGCAGCAATACGAGCTTGAAAAGTAACACTATTAATCGGCCGTTTAAGTTGTTTTACTTCATTTACTAAATACATAATTAAATCTATAATATATATATATATATATATATCATATTTATATATATATATATATATATATATATATATATATATATATATATATATATATATATATATACTATATCGCTAAAACACACACACACACACACACACACACACACACACACACACACACACACACACACACACACACACACACACACACACACACACACACACACACACACACACACACACACACACACACACACACACACACACACACACACACACACACACACACACACACACACACACACACACACACACACACACACACACACACACACACACACACACACACACACACACACACACACACACACACACACACACACACTCTCGTCTCTCTCTGTCTCTCTCTGTCTCTCTCTGTCTCTCTGTCTCTCTCTGTTTTTCTCTGTCTCTCTCTGTCTCTCTCTCTCTCTCTCTCTGTCTCTCTCTCTCCTCTCTCTCTCTCTCTCTCTCTCTCTCTCTCTCTCTCTCTCTCTCTCTCTCTCTCTGGCCAACCTTAGAACAATGTCCAACTGCAGCCGTTCACACGGAGGTTTCGTCTTTGGCACAGTGATCATGTGACGAGCACGTATCTCATCCAAGCGTCTTCTGTGTCGGAGAAATCTAAACAATATCGAGAGGTTATTTTATCGCTGTACATAACACGAGCAATGCGCAACTGTATAATATGCAGCATAAGAGCAAACACGCCATGCAGGAACGTATTTGCAAATATGCTCCAATATGCATTGTAAAACAGATATTATTTATACTGCAATGCATTGGTGATTTTAAGAGCATTGTTCTCGGAGGATGTATAATCTGCCATGATGCAATTTACCTGGGAAACGGCGTCATTGTCGTTGACAACGTTGTTGTCATCGTTGTCACCGTTGTCGTTGCCGCCGACGTAATCGTCGTCATGACAGCCTGTTGACAATAGACTGTTGCTCCGTGGTGTTATGGCCGAGTGGAACTACCCACCCCTCTTCAGGCTGTGTAGTTGAAAAACCTCAAATGTAGGACCTATTTACCTGCGTAGAAGCGAAATTACACTGAATGTTACAAATGCGATGTGTCCATAGACTTAGCTATTAGCATCAGTCACTCGCTCGAGGTGGCTTCCATCTGCAGAATTAAAAACGCTCAATACGTCGTTCTTCTGTATTGTAGAAGACGACAGTTGTGCCTACATTGACTGGCGAAGTCTTCCTGTGTGTCCACGGCGCTGGCCATTCGTATTCACTCTATTCGCGCTCACGGTCAATATGAATGAATCACCAGAAGCGATCTGAATGTGAAAGCCCGTGTTTGCACAGAAGCCGTTATTCGTCAAGCTGATCGTTCCATTAACGTCGCGGTTTGCATGGATCTATATTCGAAGCATCGACTTTACGAAGGTGAAGTTCTGTACGGTGAAGTTCTAAGCAGCATGTTTACTTATTCGCTAAAGCAGCGGAATGAGTAGTATTTTAAAGTAGGTGTTTAATATGTGGTAACTGTGACCGAGAGTAATTGGACCGTGACAATGACACGACTTGCTTGATTGAGTACACCGATTGATCTGCATCGAACATTACCAGTCAGTATTAAATACTTCTTACCGTCAGCATGGTAACGTGTTAAGCCCATATTGTCGTTATAGAGTCCGTATAAACGTAAAATGGCAGCTGCACGTTTTTGTTCGCATCGTTGTGTGGATACAAGACATTGGTTCCGTTCAACGTAGCTATAAACATAAACGTACGCTCTTATGTAGCGCAGTGTTCAGTCATCAGAGCCAATCAAGGAGCTTTACACTTTATTCCCTGGCAGACCTGTTCAACAATCAAATAACATCACAATTTCTCCGGGAAGTCGAAATGGCGTTTCCTCATCGTTATGAGCATATGTAATTTATAACCAGGCATAAACAGGTTCGACTCCCGCCGCCCACTCGACTTAGTATAATATTGCGCCTCACGCAACAACATATTGAAGTACATAAAATAACATACTTGCAATAAATAATAAAAGAATCTAAAAATGTGAATATATATTAATTACACAATTCAATGTGTCAAAGCAATTCCAGAAAACAAGCGTAATGTACATGAACGCACGCGTGCATACACTCTCACACATTTACACACTGACCTGCATGTACACATACATAAACACACACGTATTCACGGATGCGCACACACGCACACACGCACACACGCACACACGCACACTCGCACACTCGCACACGCGCACACGCGCACACCGCACACCGCACACCGACACACCACGCACACACGCACACGCGACACACGCACACACGCGCACACCGCACACACGCACACACGACACACGCACACACGCACACACGCACGCACACGCGCACACGCGCACACGCGCACACGCGCACACGCGCACACGCGCACACGCGCACACGCGACACACGCACACACGCACACACGCACACACGCACACACGCCCGCACACACGCACACACGCACACACGCACACACGCACACACGCACACACGCACACACGCACACACGCACACACGCACACACGCACACACGCACACACGCACACACACGCACACACGCACACACGCACACACGCACACACGCACACACGCACACACGCACACACGCACACACGTACACACGTACACACGCATGATCCCGTCATTGGCCTCGGCGAAGGGAAGCGGAAATGTATTTTAAACGGCCATGGTAACGCTCGATTTTATATCAGCTAGTGTCTAGATTGATAGACGCCCATATGTCACCAATAACGCGTACACACGGCATATATAACAGGCATGAGGTAGTCACAAAAATATGTGGCACAGGGAAATATTTTAGAGACGGCAATCCCACAATGTTTTGCGCCAGAAAGACATCCCGACATGTGACGTAATAGTGCACACGGTCTACACGTCTTTATTAAAATGATTAGCGATTACGTCACTTCCGGTCTCGTCTCACAGCAACGGCCACTGGCGGCGACAGACAACTGCGAGAAGGCGCGACTATTGACGACTATTACAAGTGAACTAGGGAAACGGTCCACTATTTGTTCAGCTGTGCGTATTTGGCTGATCATCTAAATGTATCTCTCGCCGGCTGTATATGTGTCACCGCTCCGCTGTTTAGGTTCCATGGTAAAACAGTGTACAGCTTTCGGTTGCTTGTGGGCTAGATGGCGGATCACCGAGACGAACGCACCACCATAATATAAGCCTAAATGAGAAAATGACGTAGAACTAATGGTCACAACAGGCCGTAGTGTTTAATGATTTTCATTACGTTGACACTCACTTGGTGGCGCCATCGTATTTTAGTTGCTACCTTGAGGTTGGGTAGCAGTCGCCGCAGGTGAAAATTAAACAAAATACAATAGACAAGTAGACTATATGCCTGGAGATACGGTGAGTTCTTATATAGCGCAGTATCCAATCCTGAAGACTGGTGAAGGCGCTTTATACTTTATTTCCTGACCGACCTGTTCAATAAACACGATGTTGATTTATCTGGAAAGTACCCAGCCACGCTACAATGAATGCGCGAAGATTATGTGTACACTACTCATTATCCAACACTGTCTACAGCCAGGTACCAGCCACCTAGTGGTGATGCTTACTCTTCTACGTTCCCACACTAACGAATAAAGTATCTCGACGGACACACTGACATTAGCGATTCGGTCATTGATTTTATCGTCGATGTTTGACCATAGGGGATAAGTGCTTGGTAAATATGTAAATGTGTCCACCATTACGGTGGAAAGCAGGAGGAGAGCAGATGCATATTGCGCTGCATGTTTGTTGTGTTTGCAGTATGCAATGCAGCGAACAGGAACTCTCGAAGTCTGTCAACTTCCCAAAT
>JAODUO010001411.1:72500-75000 GCA_025642075.2 Ridgeia piscesae | reverse complement strand
GCGCCGAACTCACGACTTGTGTTATCGTGAGTTCTGACTCGGATCGATTGTAATGTGTCCTAGCCGCAAATGGCGAACTGTTATATTCAAAGGAGCGGTCTAAAAGAACACAATGGGTAGAATGCAACATTGAGTACGTCGCCGGCAAGTAACCAACTCTAACCAGGTCGTCCCGTGTGAACAAAACGAGCCGCGTGTTGCCATTATTCGCTGGAAATATACGCACGCCTACTTGACGAGTTCATTCTCCATTAAAAATAGTAATTTATTTTGGTCATATCATGTAAACGACACATCGGGAAATCCATTATTTTGGGAATGAGTGACGGAAGCAGAGAAAGAAATCAACCAAAAAATAAGGTGGCTTAATAATATAAAAAGGAAATGAACATGATGTAGCAATAACTCTGTCAGGCAACAACCGGACGATGCTCTGCTGGAGAGTGGCCAAACGTTGGACCCGCATTGGTGTCAGGACGCGACAAGGTGAATACCAAGATACAACAGACTCGGTCCTCACTGAATAAAATCAATTCAGGAAGTTACTCTTAGCGCGGCGTATGACGTATTTAGGTGCAGGGTGGCGGGGTTATTACCTGACACGACGTAACGATTGATCACATAAGAGGGTAAGATTGTGAATAAATGCACTACTATACTATAATTATAGACCTGACAAGGAAGCTTAAATACGTCAACCAAATTGTGCATCGTCAAGTTGTTTTGTAGCGTGAAGTTAAACTGTTGGTCGGTGTCTTATGATGTCATATCTGGATTGTTGAGAAAATTTGTTTATAACAACTACCACCAACTACGACATCGTGTTACCACATTAAAACCTGCTGCAATTCAACGTATAATTGACATTAATGTCCAATTTATATATGCACTTTCAAGAATATTTGAAAGGCTACCGAAGAATGTTGTGGGAGAACATTCAGTTGATAGTGACAGGGAGAACATTCAGTTGATAGTGACAAGGAGAACATTCAGTTGATAGTGACAAGGAGAACATTCAGTTGATAGTGACAGGGAGAACATTAAGTTGATAGTGACAGAGAGAACACTCAGTTGATAGTGACAGGGAGAACATTCAGTTGATAGTGACAGGGAGAACACTCAGTTGATAGTGACAGAGAGAACACTCAGTTGATAGTGACAGAGAGAACACTCAGTTGATAGTGACAGAGAGAACACTCCGTTGATAATGACAGAGAGAACACTCAGTTGATAGTGACAGAGAGAGAGAGCACTCAGGTGATAGTGACAGAGAGAACACTCTGTTGATAGTGACAGAGAGAACACTCAGTTGATAGTGACTGAGAGAACACTCAGTTGATAGTGACAGAGAGAACACTCAGTTGATAGTGACAGAGAGAACACTCAGTTGATAGTGACAGGGAGAACACTCAGTTGATAGTGACAGGGAGAACACTCAGTTGATAGTGACAGGGAGAACACTCAGTTGATAGTGACAGGGAGAACACTCAGGTGATAGTGACAGAGAGAACACTCAGTTGATAGTGACAGGGAGAACACTCAGGTGATAGTGACAGGGAGAACACTCAGGTGATAGTGACAGAGAGAACACTCAGTTGATAGTGACAGAGAGAACACTCAGTTGATAGTGACAGAGAGAACACTCAGTTGATAGTGACAGGGAGAACACTCAGGTGATAGTGACAGAGAGAACACTCAGTTTATAGTGACAGGGAGAACACTCAGGTGATAGTGACAGAGAGAACACTCAGTTGATAGTGACAGGGAGAACACTCAGGTGATAGTGACAGGGAGAACACTCAGTTGATAGTAACAGGGAGATCACTCAAGTGATAGTGACAGAGAAAAAAACTAAGTTGAATTTAAAACACCTCTTTGTGTTATTCAATTGCTCAATTTACGTCTAGCAAGAATTCCAGCACGACAGGAATTTCTCATAAAGCTTTTTGTGTTGATGCTTGCCGTACACACGTTTAGTGTGTGCCCCCTCAACCATTCCCCAGAGCTACTTCGCCGTTTGGTCTGCCCTAGATCTGACACTCACACAGATGTGGATATCGAACACAGCTGGGCAGCGTGGTAATGAAAGGGAATGCACATTGAAGAACAACAGTTTCGGTTTCCATCAAGTATAACACTGATGACATTGCTCTGGTAGAGTTTTCGTTTGGTTTTGTCGATAATATACAATATTTAGGATCTCCAAAGTCATTAACAATTACCAAATATGAAATAACACATTCGAACCACGATACTCGACATAAAATTGTATTCCGAACAAGGAGACGGATTATCCAATGTTGCGAAAACCGCAGTCAGTAATCCACTTATGCACGTCTGTGGCATTGCAGAAGTCGCCGTGGTACCAACAGCCCACTCAGGGCTGGTACTCGATGGTGACGCGAGCAGTTCCCCGATACGTGCAGCACTCACAACTGCCGACCGTCAGACGAGACGTGCCCAGTGCGGAGCCCAACCCACAGCGGAGACGGCCGCCGCT
>JAODUO010001411.1:60000-67500 GCA_025642075.2 Ridgeia piscesae | reverse complement strand
TACCTTTATTTTTGTCTCTCTATCTCTCTCTCCGCCTCCCTCCCTTCCTTATCCCCTCTCTCCCTTCCTTATCCCCTGTCTCCTTGTCTCGCACTCATGTAATAGTTTATTTCACTCTCTCTGGGCAATCGTAGATATTGAAATGGGTACATAAAACATGCAAAGTACATTTGTTAAAATAGATTCAAATAATATATAATTTAAGACATTAGCGTAAATATAAATTATAATGTAGAGAATATACGATATGTATCTATAAAACTAATTAAAATAATTTAAGACATTAAAACATATGTTATGTTAATATGTTACGCCGACAAGTTAATGTATTTGACTAAACTTATTTAAAAAAAGTAAATAGTTTAAAACATTAAAATAAATAGATCTAAAAAATGTATTAAGGCTTTACAATATTTTACACATATCCATATCAGCATGCACGAAAGTTTGTTAAGAGTCACTGTGAGTTCTTTTGGTTGAACAGACACCAGTTAATGAAGCAGTTCTTTGTCCTGTTAATTTTTACTCTGGCTAAAGAGTATCGAGTACGGCATCATGTATTATGTGTTGTCGTCCTTGGTTTTGGTAGTAGTTTATGCAGTTTGTGCTGCGGCTGTTCGATTAGTGTGAAGAAATGTTCACATAACTGCATACACACACACACACACACACACACACACACACACACACACACACACACACACACACACACACACACACACACACACACACACACACACACACACACACACACACACACACACACACACACACACACACACACACACACACACACACACACACACACACACACACACACACACACACACACACACACACACACATTCTCCCGCACACATGTACGCACAGACAAATATATTATATATTTATTTTGTTTTGCATTTGCATTGAACATGTTTACTGCATAGGCTTGTGATACATTCTGTGTAAAGATAAATATTAATTTTGATCAAACAACTCGTTCTGAGAAACTCGTTGTATATTATTTTACAGCGCACACATGTGAATTTATGCTTACACTATTTTAGTACAAGTATGACGTCATATTTCAGACAAATCAACTATCTGCAAAGATGTGACGTCATCCACCTATTACTTGGCTGCATTTCCATATGACTGTCGCAAGTTTGTTAACTGCACTAAAACTGGAGGGTTTGTAGCAGTTAAGAACGTAAACAATAACATGGTCTACAATCCTCTGAACGGACAAGCAACATACCCCAAGCAGTTGCCGTGCGCAGTTACAGTGGGTAAGTACATCAATGTGTCAAATTAGAAGTTTTTAGTTCTAACCATGCAGTATTGTGACATACATAGTTTTATGGGTAGAACGATTGCAATGGAGAAACACAATGGACAAGTCAGGTATGCGCAGGAAGCACTGAGAAGAATTGTGATTAGGTCCGGAGCAAAGCTAGAACATGAAGTTGGAGAGAGGTGTAGGCCTACGCAATGCGAGTAACATTATGTTACGGAAAAATGCAGCAGAAGTGTGTGTATGCATGTCTTTGCTATGGAATACAATGTTTTCATTTTAAACTATGTTCACTGTGTCACCGCAATCGTGCTGAAGTAAACTATGCCACAACATTATTTCCCATTTACACTTGTTTCTAATGTAATATACATAATGTGGGCGTAGCCTGGATTTTGCATTGGAGAGGCCACTCAGCATCCAGACAAACAATATACGTGTGTGTGTATGTATGTATGTATGTATGTATGTATTATATATATATAATATATATATAATATATATATATATATATATATATATATATATATATATATATATATATATATATATATATATATATATATATATGACCAATGTAGTTGTCAGTTCTACAAAGGTATTCGTAGAAGCTGGCTCTCAACATAGGAGACAACTGTGTATCCATCGTGAAATCGTGAATCTGAGAATCACGGTAATGTCAGTCCCAACTCAATGTGGGACGTATACGAACCACTGAGGACGACAAACACCCAGGCATAAAAAGCTCGCCTTTGCAGAGTAATCAGTTAACCGAACCCTGCCGAATGTTGTAAACAATTAGAAACCGTCAAAGTAAGACAAAAGAGAAGATGACACAATACTGTGATAAAGAAACATGAACCTATAGCCCCTGTATAAGGAGGAGAGTCTTACATAGGCATCCTTATACCGTCTGTATTTTGTGACTCTATGAATCAGGCAGCTAGTTATTGTTCCTCCGTTTCCCACCATCCACATTTTCCGGGATTGGGAGGGGCATGGGCCATCTGGTCTCCTCCGGCTACGCCACTGTTTGAGGTCATTAAGACTACTTTTAATACACTATCTAATTATAGATATATCCCTGAAGAATTCACACATAAACGCGATTGTTGCAGTGCCAGACATCTGCGAAGTGAACAGATGTAAACACAAGGGTGTTTGCACCGACTCTCAGGAGGGATCACAATGCAAGTGCACATCTGGCTATTATGGGAAGACGTGTGAAAAAGGTAAACGATACGAATTGTAGTCGTAACTGTGCAAGTTGTCATGCAGTTGTTGCTGATATCAGGCCCGAATGGATTTTATCTAGATTTATGGCACTATGTAAGTGTTCTTATTATTATTCAATACAATTATATAAATGCACTTAAACATATTACAAATACAAACGTATACTTATTTTCCATGTCGTCTTCAAAATAATACACATTTATTTAAACAATAAAATAAGTATTAAATCATTCAAATAGAAATACTATAAAATACAAATAAATAACAATAAGACGATGGGCCAAAAGTACATTAACAAAACGATGAGCAAAAAGTACGTATTTTATACACATGATAAATAATACAATGTTTCAAAACAATGTTACAGCTAGAACGATTATATAGAGATTTTTCCGGGCACAAAACTATCAAATAAGATGGATTTTACACAACAAATTATATTTGAATGTCATTGCTTAGTTTCAATTGGCGAGTAGTTCCAATAGCTAATGTATAATGTATACCGGCCAGTACGAAGGAATCATTCTAAGAATCACACATGTTAATTCACATTCTCTTGTATTGTACATACGTTGATTCATATCTATGCGTATTGTAAAATACGCTGGTGCAGTATCAGATTGAATTGCAGACTCAAACTAAAGGTATCTATTATCACTATTTATGTGATAGAAAAGTAAACATGTACAATCCTATGTGACTTCGTGTGTCCATTGTCGTTGTCTAGTGCATTTAGGTATGCATAAAATATGAATTAACGTAATCTACGTTCTTTTTTCAGTTTGATCTCCAATATAATCAGTAGTACTACATACAAATCATTTCGCTCTGTTAACAGCCGTTGTTGTACTATGACGTTTGATACACAATTCCAGAGTTAATCCGTTGTTCGTCTGGCAAGTGCAAGAACGGAGGAACGTGCTCAAATACAGACACCGGGTTCACATGTAGGTGCACGTCTGGATTTACAGGGAAAACATGTGAGAAAGGTAAATTTCCAACTCACTTTATACCTCCAACAAATTAATAGGCAAAATGTATTTAATTAAACCCTCATATATATATATATATTCATTCACTCGTTCACTCGTTCACTCGTTCACTCGTTCACTCGTTCACTCGTTCCCTCGTTCGTTCGTTCGTTCGTTCGTTCGTTCGTTCGTTCGTTCGTTCGTTCGTTCGTTCGTTCGTTCGTTCGTTCGTTCGTTCGTTCGTTCGTTCGTTCGTTCGTTCGTTCGTTCGTTCGTTCGTTCGTTCGTTCGTTCGTTCGTTCGTTCGTTCGTTCGTTCTTCGTTACTTCGATTCGTTCGTTCGTTCGTTCGTTCGTTCGTTCGTTCGTTCGTTCGTTCGTTCGTTCGTTCGTTCGTTCGTTCGTTCGTTCGTTCGTTCGTTCGTTCGTTCGTTCGTTCGTTCGTTCGTTCGTTCGTTCGTTCGTTCGTTCGTTCGTTCGTTCGTTCATTCGTTCGTTCGTTCGTTCGTTCGTTCGTTCGTTCGTTCTTCGTTCGTTCGTTCGTTCGTTCGTTCGATTCGTTCGTTCGTTCGTTCGTTCGTTCGTTCGTTCGTTCGTTCGTTCGTTCGTTCGTTCGTTCGTTCGATTCGTTCGTTCGTTCGTTCGTTCGTTCGTTCGTTCGTTCGTTCGTCATCCGTTCGTTCGTTCGTTCGTTCGTTCGTTCGTTCGTTCGTTCGTTCTTCGTTCGTTCGTTCGTTCGTTCGTTCGTTCGTTCGTTCGTTCGTTCGTTCGTTCGTTCGTTCGTTCGTTCGTTCGTTCGTTCGTTCGTTCGTTCGTTCGTTCGTTCGTTCGTTCGTTCGTTCGTTCGTTCGTTCATTCGTTCGTTCGTTCGTTCGTTCGTTCTTCGTTCGTTCTTCGTTCGTTCGTTCGTTCGTTCGTTCGTTCGTTCGTTCCATTCCGTTCGATTCGTTCGTTGTCTTCGTTCGTTCGTTCGTTCGTTCGTTCGTTCGTTCGTTCGTTCGTTCGTTCGTTCGATTCGTCTTCGTTCGTTCGTTCGTTCGTTCGTTCGTTCGTTCGTTCGTTCGTTCGTTCGTTCGTTCGTTCGTTCTCGTTCGTTCTTCGTTCGTTCGTTCGTTCGTTCGTTCGTTCGTTCGTTCGTTCGTTCGTTCGTTCGTTCGTTCGTTCGTTCGTTCGTTCGTTCGTTCGTTCGTTCGTTCGTTCATTCGTTCGTTCGTTCGTTCGTTCGTTCGTTCGTTCGTTCGCTTCGTTCAGTTCATTCGTCGTTCGTTCGTTCGTTCGTTCGTTCGTTCGTTCGTTCGTTCGTTCGATTCGATTCGATTGTCGTTCTTCGTTTCGTTCGTTCGTTCGTTCGTTCGTTCGTTCGTTCGTTCGTTCGTTCGTTCGTTCGTTCGTTCGTTCGTTCGTTCGTTCGTTCGTTCGTTCGTTCGTTCGTTCGTTCGTTCGATTCGTTCGTTCGTTCGTTCGTTCGTTCGTTCGTTCGTTCGTTCGTTCGTTCGTTCGTTCGTTCATTCGTTCGTTCGTTCGTTCGTTCGTTCGTTCGTTCGTTCGTTCGTTCGTTCGTTCGTTCGTTCGTTCGTTCGTTCGTTCGTTCGTTCGATTCCATTCGTTCGTTCGTTCGTTCGTTCGTTCGTTCGTTCGTTCGTTCGTTCGTTCGTTCGTTCGTTCGTTCGTTCGTTCGTTCGTTCGTTCGTTCGTTCGTTCGTTCGTTCG
Source organism: Ridgeia piscesae (assembly GCA_025642075.2). NCBI lineage: Eukaryota > Metazoa > Annelida > Polychaeta > Sabellida > Siboglinidae > Ridgeia > Ridgeia piscesae. The sequence goes on along the minus strand of JAODUO010001411.1, from coordinate 62,308 downwards.
TTGGTCGTTCGTTCGTTCGTTCGTTCTTTCGTTCGTTCGTTCGTTCGTTCGTTCTCGTTCGTTCGTTCGTTCGTTCGTTCGTTCGTTCGTTCGTTCGTTCGTTCGTTCGTTCGTTCGTTCGTTCTTCGTTCGTTCGTTCGTTCGTTCTTCGTTCGTTCGTTCGTTCGTTCGTTCGTTCGTTCGTTCGTTCGTTCGTTCGTTCATTCGTTCGTTCGTTCGTTCGTTCGTTCGTTCGTTCGTTCGTTCGTTCGTTCGTTCGTTCGTTCGTTCGTTCGTTCGTTCGTTCGTTCGTTCGTTCATTCGTTCGTTCGTTCGTTCGTTCTTCGTTCGTTCTTCGTTCGTTCGTTCTTCTTCCTTCGTTCGTTCGTTCGTTCGTTCGTTCGTTCGTTCGTTCGTTCGTTCGTTCGTTCGTTCGTTCGTTCGTTCGTTCGTTCGTTCGTTCGTTCGTTCGTTCGTTCGTTCTTCGTTCGTTCGTTCGTTCGTTCGTTCTTCGTTCTGTTGTCTTCGTTCTCTTCTTATTCGTTCGTTCGATTCATTCATTCATTCATTCATTCATTCATTCATTCATTCATCTCATTCATTCATTCATTCATTCATTCATTCATTCATTCATTCACTCACTAATTCACTCACCCAGTCACTCACTCACTCACCCAGTCACTCACTCACTCACCCAATCACTCATATAATCAATTTAGGTTAACACCAGCCTGCCCTGACTCTGGCAACAAGAGTAATAACCATAAACACAACGTACAGTTAATATATTATATATCACAACATTGGCTTTCACTTAACAGGTGTTTTAGCTTTATTTTCTGACAAACATATCTTCGCTAAAAAATCTATGCTAGGGAACGTATTGCTGCCTGTTTCTCAACAAAGACTGACAATGGCATTGTTTCGTTTCCAAACAGAACAATGTACCCCGACCACATGTGAGAATGGTGGCACTTGTAAGGACACGACAACTGGCGTAAAGTGCGACTGTCTAGACAAGTTCACAGGAACGAAGTGTGAAACAGGTTTGAGTGCTAAGTGTGTGTGTGCATCCCGTGTTATGCGTGTGTGCATCCCGTCCGTGCATGTGCAAACACGTGAACGTGCACCAGTGAACGATGTGTGTGTGTGTTTGTGTGTGTGTGTGTGTGTGTGTGTGTGTGTGTGTGTGTGTGTGTGTGTGTGTGTGTGTGTGTGTGTGTGTGTGTGTGTGTGTGTGTGTGTGTGTGTGTGTGTGTGTGTGTGTGTGTGTGTGTGTGTGTACGTATGTGCTTATATGTGTGTTCGTGTATGCACGTGTGTATATGTATTATTTGGTCCATGTGACCATTTGCGCAAATCACACATGCCACATGCAAGACATTTGTTTGTTTTCCAAACAGAACAATGCACCGTGAACACGTGTGCTGACGGTGGCATGTGTAAGGTCACTACAACTGGCGTCCACTGCGACTGTAACAATCACTTCACCGGGACCAAGTGTGAAACAGGTATGTACTCCTAGAACAGTTATAGTTAATCATTCGTCTCTCTCTCTCTCTCTCTCTCTCTCTCTCTCTCTCTCTCTCTCTCTCTCTCTCTCTCTCTCTCTCTCTCTCTCTCTCTCTCTCTCTCTCTCTCTCTCTCTCTCTCTCTCTCTCTCTCTCTCTCTCTCTTTTCTCTCTCTCTCTCTCTCTCTCTCTCTCTCTCTCCTCCTCCTCACTCTCTCTCTCTCTCCCCCCTCTCTCTCTCTCCACCTCCCTCTCTCTCTCACTCTCTCCCCTTCTCTCTCCCCCTCTCTCTTCCTCTCTTTCTTTCCCTCTCTCTCTCGCTCTCTCTCCCCCTCTCTCTCTCCCTCTCACTCTCCCTCTCCCTCTCTCTCTCCCTCTATCTCTCCCCCCCTCTCTCTCTCTCTCTCACTCTCTGTCTCGCTCTCTCTCGCGCTCTCTCGCGCGCTCTTTCTCACTCCCTCTATCTCTCCCTCTCTCCCTCTCTCCCACTCCCCCTCTCTCCCCCTCTCTCTCTCCCTCTCTCTCTATCCCTTCTCTCTCTCTCCCTCTCCCTCTCCCTTTCTCTCTCGCTCTCTCCCTCTCCCTCTCCCCCTCTCTCTCTCACAATTCTCTCTCTCTCTCGCTCTCTCTCTCTCTCTCCCTCTCTCTCTCTCTTCCTCTATCTATCCCTCTCTCTCTCTCCCTTTCCCTCTCTCTCTCTCTCCCTCTCTCTCCCTCTCTCTCCCCCTCTCTCTCTCCTCCCTCTCTCCCTCTCCCTCTCTCTCCCTTTCCTCTCTCTCTCCCTCTCTCTTTCTCCCTCTCTCTCTCCCTCTCTCTCT
>JAODUO010001411.1:55000-57500 GCA_025642075.2 Ridgeia piscesae | reverse complement strand
GCGAATGTTACAGAGCCTGCTATCTGCGATGTCAACACGTGTAAGAACAACGGCACGTGTTTGGACACACAGACAGGATTCCAGTGTAGCTGCACGTTTGGCTACATCGGGAACACGTGCGAAAATGGTAAGTAATGCACGTCAAAATTATTGATAGAGTGCAACAAATACGCAATTAAGTCCTTCAAGTCTCCAATGTTGATTGTTGGTAAAGTTATCTTTGATATAAAGGCACCTGATCAATAACAATTATTGAACTGAGTGTTGAAACTAGTTTGATTTTTATACTTATTTTATAGCAGGATCACTTGCTTGTTAATAAGGAACACGTGTTTTATGCCTTGCACTACTGTAGTATTGTATTTTGTGTAACTGCTCGTAATTCAATTACAATAACAGGCCCATTGATGATAATTCAATGTTGACGTTGGGTGACTAGAATCACTACAATTGGGTACATTGTCACGACAGCGGCAATCGACTATAATTTTATGCAACAGCTGTTAACAGTAATATTGTATAGCACGATCAGATCCAAAATTGCTTCTGATTCATCTTCTGGATGGCATCTTGTTGTCAATATAACTAACGCAGAGTTATCTTTGGGCAGGAATGTCGTAGAAACGCAGAAGCTTAATAGGAGACAAACCGATGCACGATCATTGTTCCAAAGGGAAAACTGGTGATGCCCGAAATGTGTACCGTAACATGCTCTTCCTCAACAAATTGTGTAAACCCCCATAAGCACCCATGCACATGCCGTACGCCTGTGACAATGACATCATCGATCACAACTGACTAAACATAAATCAACTACACGTGCGCCGTGTTGTATTACAGAAGCAGAGAGGTGTGTTGAGAACACGTGCCAGAATGGTGGAACTTGTAGAAACACCGCAACAGGTGTTGTCTGCGCGTGTCCGAGTTCCTTCGCTGGGGACAGGTGTGACAAAGGGTATGTACACATAATAATAATCATTATTATGACTTTTTTGCGCCAATATCCTCGAAGATCGAACTCAGGGTCGCGACATGACCAAGGGATTAAGCAACCTCGTAATCGTATAACAAAGCGCAAGTCGTCGACGGATGATGAAGGTGCTAGGAATCTAAGGACGATAGGGAGCTTTAAAGAGATAGGTTTTTAGACGCCGGCGGAATGAAACTATATTTCCTTCGAATTTAACACTGGCAGGGAGCGAATTCCACAACGTTGGTGCGGCAACGTAGAACGCTCCGGTTCCAGCGTTCATTTAACCCAAGGAATGTAGAGAGGGTTACTACTGGTTGGTCGTAGCTGTCAGGAATTTCTTGCAGGAGCGATCATCAGATTCAGATATGCTGGTTGTGTTGATGACAGGGCTTGATAGGCTATTGTACAAATCTGGAAAGTAAAGCGATAATGCACAGGGAGCCAATGCAATAATTTCAGAAGCGGTACTGTTGCAATGGTTTGGGCAACGGAAAGTGAGATACACCGACAAATACGGCGAAGATATCGACATCTTTGATTGATATTAATAGTACAACATCTGTACGTCACACACCAAGCTAGCTTATTAAACGCAGACACACATCACGATCCTAACGGTGACTACTGGGAAAACATTGGATCATCGTAAATCAATTATGTTATAATATATGTGTCGCCGGTATGGGATAAGTTTAGCTGAAGATCTGTTATTTTGTTCCACGCAAGACACGTTCCCATGCTTCCACGTAATAAACCAACTGGCATCTGCATACATCGCTAGTTATTTTATTAGCAGTGTCATTTTAAATTAACGTAAACACGGATTTGGCATTTCAAATATTATTTATACACGTTTGGAGCGTTTTCATATCAATTATGATCCATGATCCTAGCCAATGGAGACATTTTATTTGGTTGCTAAACTTTGAAATGCGCCCGTTTTTTCCTTGTCATAACATTCCTTATAATCAATGTCACCACCCTTGCTTATTATCTCACATAATGAAATAGACTAGCACATTTTACATTTGGAAATGTTTCGTTTGCCGTGACCAGACGTTATAATGTGAAACTATTTGGCAGAGGTGATCTCATGTACACCTGACACGTGCAAGAACGGCGGGACATGCACTGACACGGACGTTGGATTCAACTGTACTTGTACACCGGAATACAGGGGCGCGAGGTGTGAGACAGGTAGGTTCCCACTCATATATGTCATATAAATAACACATTACATATCATCTAATAGTTGTGTTAATTTACCAGGCGTGTCAATTCCAACGCACCACACTCGTTTCTCACATTATATTGTCAAGTAAGTGTATCTGCAGTTTGTACAGATGAATTGTAGCATTTCTTTCTGATTCTATCGTCATATTTCGCTTGTTTTGGATTTAGTACACACAAAAGCAGAAATATAATATGCAAATTGGCACTTGATTGCTAACAAAACATATGTTATGACATTGATTATACACGCCACTCCACAGATTGACAGGCCGTAACAACAGACACGCTAGGAAT